>PVKC010008931.1:0-15100 GCA_004027635.1 Crocidura indochinensis
GGCCCAAAAACCAAAAAAAAAAAAAAAAACAAAAAACAAAAACAAAACTTTTTTTTTGCATTTTCTGTTATTAGCAGGTTCTCTTAAATAGCATATTGTTGATCAGAAACCTCAGTAGTAGAATAGTAACTAGGACTTCATGAATGATTTAGTTGGTTTGAGCTAGAAGTTTTTCAGACCTTTAATTTATTGATTTTTCTTTGCCTAGTATTTTAAAAAATATCTCAGCTCAGTTTCCAATATGCCTGTAACTTCTAGTAATAAGAAAAACTGAAACCACACTTAGACCCCATACCTTAAAAGGCACAGGTTTACTGGATATATCTAAAGCTTCAAATTTATAATGGTACATATCTTGGAAATTTTTTATTTATTTTTTATTTTTTTATTTTTTTGTGGTTTTTGGGTCACACCCGGCAGTGCTCAGGGGTTACTCCTGGCTCCATGCTCAGAAATTGCTCCTGGCAGGCACAGGGTACCATATGGGGCACCGGGATTTGAACCGATGACCTTTTGCATGAAAGGCAAACACCTTACCTCCATGCTATCTCCCGGGCCCTTGGAAAATTTTTAAATAAGGTCAGAGAGTATGTAAGGCATTTACCTTCTATGAAAGTACTTAATATGACATATTTATGACTTTATTACACTAGTATGTATAATACAATGTGAAAGTGAAAGAATGTGAAAGTACTTAATATATTTATGACTTTATTACACTAGCACTTTGTACCTGCATGTGTTCTGTCCTGAAGAATGTTTTAGATACATTGGATAAGGATGTATATTCACCTTTTCAAACGTGGTACACTTCTTAGTCTCTTATCTAAGGTTCTTGTTTCCTATTGTATTTATTTTGATTGCTTGTTTATTTATTTGATTTATTTGTTTAATTCTGAGAGTGAGGCTTAATGTCTCCTATTATTCTTGTTCTGCTGACAACATATCTCTTTAGGTCTATTAGCAGTTAATTTATAAATTTTGCTGTTACTTTTATGTGGTGTATATGAATGCAGAAGTGTTAAATCCTCTTATTGTATTGATTCCTTATTAATGCATGTCTGTCCCTATGTCTTAATACTTTCTTTAGCTAGAATGTTTTTTTATCTAATACAGTATGGCTATATTAAACATTTTGTTTAGTTTTGTTTTGGGGTCACACCCAGCAGAGCTCGGGGGTTACTCCTGGCTCTATGCTCAGAAATCTCTCCTGACAGGCTCAAAGGACCATATCGGATGCTGGGATTTGAATCACAGTCTTTATGCATGCAAGGCAAATGCCCTACCTCCATGCTATCTCTCCGGCCCCTATCCTGAATTTTTTTGTAAATAGATTAACCTTTCTTATTGCTTTACAACTTTTTACTCAGTCTGTATTAATTCTGAAAGTTTGAATTTATCTTTTTAGGAAACAAATATTGTATTCTACTTCCTAATCCACATAGCTACTCTATGTACACAATTTATCATAGTGCAGAATTCACTCATAGGCTCCCTCAATTTTTTTGATAGAATTGATGTAGGGTGAAAGGTCCATTGACGATTCCTCATGGTACTCCTAGTATATTATAACATCATTTAATGTCAAATAATATGATATTTTCCATCTTCTTTAAAATTAGGGTTGCTTTAGATATCAAGGATATTTATGATCATACAATAATTAATATATGTGCTCTGTAAATTTGAAGGTCAATAGAATTTGCATGAGAATTGCATTCAATTTGTATAATTCAGACAGGATGATCATTTTAACCATGTTCATTCATTCTCTGAACACAATATTTTCCTTAAATTCTCTTTATATTTTAATATATTAGTTTGTCAACTATAAGTGTTTCTGCTTCTTTGATAAGGAGATATTAAGGTACTTAGTTCTTTAATATACAATTATTTGTTTGGTTTTGGGCCACACCCAGTGATACTCAGGGGTTACTCCTGGCTTTGCACTCAGAAATCACTCCTGGCTTGGAGAAACATGGGATGCCTGGGGATTGAACTGTGGTTCATCCTAGGTCAGCCACATGCAAAGCAAATGCCCTACCACTGTGCCACCATTCTGGATCCTAATATGCAATTTTTAAATGGGATGTTTTCTTTCTCTTCTTTTGTTTTGTTTTGTTTGTTTGATTGGAGCCACATATGGCAGTGCTGAGGGATTACTCCTAGCTCTGCTGTACTATTGCTTCAGGCCTAAGCAATGAGGGTTGTTTTCTTGACTGTATTCTCTTTTAATTTTTTTTGTATATAGAAATTCAACCAATTTTTGAATATTAATTTTGTATCCTACCACTTTACTGCACTAGCTTATTGTTGGCTTTTGGTGGACTACTAGAATTTCCAATATGTACAATCATGTGAACTACAAATAGTGATAGATTTAGTTTTCATTTGGGTCCCCTAAATTGTATTCTCTTGTATAGTTTCTGTAGTTCGAGCTTCAAAATACTATGTTCAGCAATAGATATGAGAGTGCACATTTGTGTTTTGCATTCAGCTTTTTACTATTGAGAATAGCATTAGCTATGGATTTCTTTTATATTGAGTTATATTCTATCCGTCCTCATTTTGTCACTTTTTTAAAATAATAGATGTTTATGCTTACAAAAGCTTCTCAAGCTTACTCTGGATATAATCACACAATTTGTATCTTTTCTTTTTGTTGATGTGATGTATCACTTTGATTAATTTTTATATCCTGATATCCTTGAAATAAATCCCATTTTGTCATGATGCATGACCTTCTTAAAATACTGCTGGATTTAGTTTTAAATGATTTTGCTAAGGATCCTTGTTTCTGTGTTCATAGAAGATATTGTTCTATAGTCTTTTTAAAGATGTTTTGTCTGCTTTTGTACCAAGTTAATGTTCATATAAAAGTTATCTAACTTCTATTTTATTGATATTTTTGTAAAAAAAATTTACAAGAATAGTCATATTGTTCTTATGATAGTCAATAGTCATTTTAAATGCCTAATAGAAAAATAACTCACTTATTAGTAAATTGTAGCCCACCTTGACCTGAACTTTTGTTCAGGGGAGGCTTTTGGTTTCTCCTTCAATTTATAACTTACCAGATCAGGTTTTTACTTTCTTCCTACTTGAGTCTAGAAAGATTGTAGGGTTTTAAAAATCATCTATGTTCTTAAATTTATTTGCTTAATTTTTAATAATAGATTTATAAGATTCATAATATTTCTTAGGTACTTATTGTAACTTCTCCCTTTCATTAGCAGCTCTATTTGTTAGTGTTTTATCTCTTTAAAATATTCTTTGAACCTCAGGTTATCGATATTGTTTATTTTTTTAAAGAATCAACTTTTATAATTGATCTTTGATCTTTTTATGCTAGTTTTTGTTAATTTATTTATTTATTCTCTAATATTTCATAATTTTTTTCCTTGTACCAACTTTGGCTTTCATCATTTCTTCTTTTTTTTGTTTCATAAGATGTGAGCTTAATATATTCACTGGAGCCTTTTCTTATTTCCTGATATAAGCCCTTATTTCTATGAATTTCTTTCTTAGTACAAATTTTATGTGTCCCATATGTTCTGACAGCTTGTGAATATGAATAGAACATGAATATTTATACTATTGCAAATTATAACACTTAAATAAAAATTTCTGTTGGAAAATAAATAATAAATAGAAGTATCATTTTTGTTTTTACCAAATGACAAACAAGCTAATGAGGGCAGCTAAAATACAATTTATGATTATGTAAATGAGGCCAGCTCTAGGACACTAAATGTCTAGATAAATGAGACTTTAATTATTGACTCATGATATGATTACCATTTAAATTTACATAATTCAGATTAGAAAATTTAGAGGTTAAGGAATAATATGAATAATATGTGGTCAACTCTTGGTCAATTTCTATCATCACAAAAGGTACCTAAAGCACCAAAAATAGAGGTTTCTGAGGATAGACCCAGGAATAAAGCATGAGCATATTTGGGTGAGTCAGTAAACAAATAAAATTATACAACTATCACAAATTTTCATTAAAACGTAGAAGTACTAAAGAAAATATATTCAAAAACTGTTTGAACAAGGGGCATTTTTAGGAACATTACTCATATAAATTTTTTGTCAGTTTTCTACGTGATTTTTGGTAGTTTTTGCATTGTGTTCTTTTTTTCTTCTTTAATTTTCATTCCTTGAATTTTGAAATCCACCTTTTGTAGAATGATAAATCTCTATTTACACTTTTGTCGGCTTTCTCCTAGGGATTTCATTTTGAAACTATCTTGGAGTTTATATTGAGTTCTAAACTTGCATTCTATTTTCATTTCAAATCAACTGAGTCTAGAATTATTCTCAGACAATGTTACTCTCCATTATCATGTTTTTAGATATCTTCTTTTTTTGTTTGTTTGTTTGTTTTGTTTTTTGTTTTTGGGTCACCACCGGCAGTGCTCAGGGGTTACTCCTGGCTCCATGTTCAGAAATTGCTCCTGGCAGGCACGGGGGACCATATGGGGCACCGTGATTCGAACCAATGACCTTTTGCATGAAAGGCAAACGCCCCACCTCCATGCTATCGCCCAGGCCCCCATTTTTAGATATCTTCCTTATTACTTCTAACTGGGAATTTCTTTTTATCAAAACACTTTTAATATATATTGCAGGATTAGTTTATAGCAGTGGTTCTCAAACTACGGCCTGCGGACCACATATTGTATTTGTTCCTGTTTAATAAGATGTATGCAGTGTGCATAGGAATTTGTTCGTAATTTTTGTTTTTACTATAGTCTGGCCCTCCAATGGTCTGAGGGACAGTGAACTGGGCCCCTGTTTAAAAAGTTTGAGGACCCCTGGTTTATAGGATATAGATTCTTTTTAAATCTTTATTTGAGAAACTTTTCTTACTCCTTTAAATGTGAGGAGTAACCTAGCTGGATGTATTCTTGAGCTACTTAACATTCTATCTCAATTGATCGCTGCGATTTTCATTATAAATGTTATGGTATGTGTTGGGTTCAACTTTAAGCTTTCCTGATTCTATTGTTGAAATCCCCCTGTATTTCCTCATTATGCCAGGTACAACACAAGACCTTTGAACAAGAGAAGATGCTCAAGAGAGCCTAGACTCTTGGATTCACAATTGCATATGTGGAACAGAATACAAGAATGAATGTTCTTGCCTTACATGCAACTGAAATTTAAACCCTCCATTACATATTTATTTGAGCACCACAGAAAATGACCCTTGAGCACAGAGCCAGAAAATATCCCCAGAGCATTGCTGGTATGGTACAAAAACACAAAACAAATTACAATTTAAATGCTAGGCAGCATGTGAGGCTGTAAGTTTATGTGGGCCTGTAAGTTTATGTGGACCTGGATGGCCATCAGGTATTTATTTCACAAGTAACCTACAAAGAATGCAATACTGAGATTAGACAGGTATAAATGGCATCATAGGGTTCACTGTTTAGTGATCAGAAATAGTTGTGGTAAGCCTACAGCATCTAGTAGGCCTACATGGTGAAGAATTTGAACAATTTGTGTTCACATTAAAATGCCTAGCAGTAATTTTAATATCAAGGTTGTTACTATACGCTAAATTCAAATAACCTTGTATAATAATCCAGAGTTTGACTTTGAAAATACTGAGGTACCTGTTGGCATATTCTAGCAGGGATAGGAGGTAACATTTGAGATTAATATTACAAATATACAGAAAATCTATGCATAACTTTTGAGCAAAGGTAATCAGTGTCCTGGACAGAAGTTATTAGTCACCATTCCTAGTGCTGACAGTATACCAAGTTCAAATAAACCTGGAAAAGAAACCCAAGATGATGTAGCCCTGAGTAGCAAGTGCAGTGAAAAGCCACCAGTGAAAGCCACCTGGTTGCTGTGGTCTCACAAACTTAGGGAGTGGCTGGCAAAGCCACACTGAGGGGAATTGGTGGAGGCTGGTCATCAGTCACCAAGCTTGCCATTAGAGCTAGCAGTGAGTACAGTAGGCAGTATTCTATCTTGGAGGGTCTCAGAGTATTTTCTGACTTTAAGGAAAGGACTTGCTTGGTTGCTAGCAATGAGATTTGGAATGAGAGACCAGGTTTTTTGTTTGTTCAGCTTAAACAATTATAGTGTCTCACAGCTTTTCACAAGCTCAGCTACATAGTTAAATGTGGGTGAAATTCTCCTAAGGAATTTTTTTCTTATATTAAGTCATGAGAAAAAATGAAATCCAACACAGCACCCACCAGCAAGGCTTGTAACAAGACATTAAGATGGATCCTGCCAATGACTGATCTCTATTTATATCTTCTATTTATTAGATTACTTTTCAAATGTTGTAAATATTTTTATTTTTATTCTTTTTTGGTTTTTTTGGAGGGGGTATACACTCAATAGTACTCAGGGATTATTCTTGGCTCTGCACTCAGAAATCACTCCTGGCTCTGGGGATCATATGGAATGTCTGGGATCTCAACCCTTGTCTGTCTTGGGTCAGCCATGTGCAAGGCAAATGCCCTACTGCTGTGCTATCACTCCCTCCCTGTAAATATTTTTCAAATGTTGTAATATTATAAAATTGGGTATTGTATATTTTGTATAATTACCCAACCTTGGCCTCTAGAACAAAGTCTACAGCTTAGAAATACCTTCGTGGTTGCAAAGTGTTATTCTTGTTGACTTTCTTTGTTTCTTTCTTCATCCTTCTATCTCCAATCATTTTGGGTGTTATTAATTCTGTTCCTTGCTATGAAAACATATTCTGAATTTTGTATAGATATTGCTGGAGATTAATACAATTTTGAACAAATTTGTCAAGATCACAAAAGAATGAAAACCCAAGTTCCTCCTAATCAGTAAATTTTTTTTGAGTAAAAAGAAAATAGTTTTTTCTTCTCCTTTTTTTTGTGACCAAAAAGTGAATAACAAATCTTTCACAGTAGTATTTAAGGTACATAGTAACAATGAATCAGGGCCATTTCCACCACCAGGGTTGTCCTCCCTCCACCCCTTTTCCAGCATGTGTCCCATATCTCCCATTTGTCCCCCAGAGTGCTAGTGAAACTATTCCCCTCTGTATATAGTTAGTTATAGATAGGGTATTGATTCTGTTGTTGACTTTAGGTTTGACATTTAATGGATCATTTTTTAATTTCACTCAATGTTCATATGGCTGTTTTGGTACTTGTACCGTTCATTTTTATTTCCCCCCTCAATTCATGAGGCAGAACAAGATAATTCAAGTTGTGTGGTTCTGCTGGAAAAAGATGAAGAAAATAAAAGATAGCAACTACCAAAAAATAAAAAGTACCTAGCAGCAAAAAAAAATCACCAGCTAATAACCACAAGAGTGAAAAAGAAAGAAAAGAAAAAAAGAAGAAAAAGAGAAAGAGAAAAAGAAGAGGAAAAAGGAGTGTTGGTGTGGCAAGGTTTTGTGCCCCCCCCTTCTTTTTTTGCATAGGCACAGTAAGTATTGGGGAAGTAAAAAAGGGAATTTTCTTGGCCTAAGAGATACAGGGTTCTTTTCCCTTAAAGCATACTGTCATGGGAACAACTACTGGCTCCGCACATGCTCATTATCACACCCCAAAGTCTTTTTCGTGGTGTCAGGAAAATTTTCACTCAGTTGTGGATGATAAAATCAGGCCTTTGTAGCTAGAGATCTTGGTATTTTCACAGGTCATAAGACAAGGTCTAGGATAGAGTGTTTATTGTTCTAGAAGTTCTCTTCCATCATTGTTGCAATCAGTCTTCTGTAATGAGTGGTCTTGGTTTTTGCTCAGTTCCTAGGCTAAAGACTGGATAGAGTCTTCCTTATGATTCTACAAGTTCTGTTCAATCTCTGTTGTCAAAGTCGAGCCTCTGTAATTAGAGGTCTTGATTTTTGTACAAGTCCTAAGCTACACACTACTGATATCATCACAATCAAGTTAATGCACCTTTACCTCTCAAAAGCATATTTGTGCTCTTTGCAATCTTTTCATGCACTTTCTATTCCATTTCCCCAGGCAACCATTGATGTATTTTTTGTCACTATTGATTTTGTGTTTTTCTTTTGCTACCTCTGAAGGCTCTTTAACTTTTAAAGTCTGCTCCTAGCATCACTTTTACTGAGGTTTTTAATTTCCCTGCAGTGACCCAGATCTTTCTACATTACCTCACTGCCTAGCTAAACATATTGAACTTGTGTTCTATTAATCTATAGAAGTGGACCCTTGTAAATTCCACAATCTGGAAACCACTAGCACACCTAAGTCTTGTAACATTTCAGGGAGTGAGGCATTATACAACTTTCCTATGATCTCATAATTTTCATTTTATTTTTTAAAGCAGTTTGTTTGTTTGTTTGGGGGTCACACCCAGCAATGCTCAAGGGTTACTCCTGGCTCTATGCTAAGAAATTGCTCCTGGAAAGCTTGGTGCCCCACATAGAATGTCAGGAATTGAACTGGATCTGTCCCAGGTTTGCCGAATGCAAGGCAAATGCCCTAGAGCTCTACTATCTCTGGCCCCTCAATTTATTTTTATATCAAAGGTTATAAGATTATATAAGTTTCTTGTGTGAATTACTGAAAGCTTATATTAAAATGTATACTCACATAATTAAGTTGGCAAGTGAAAGTCATACTGATTTTGACCACATAAATCTCCATTGTCCTGAATTACTCTCTCAGTTGACCTTAACCTCTGTCAAACACTTGTTGATGTTATAGTCCAAATGCTTGTTTTTATTTTATTTAACTAATTTTCTTTGTTTAATTTATGTATCTATAAAATACATGGTTTAAATTATACAATTTTGTCCTACTATCTGGATTAATTCAATAGCAAGATACCCTCCACATGCATGTTGTTAAAATGGGATTTAATCAATTTTCAAATATCTGAATATTATTCTCCTTTATACAGCTGAATAGTACTCTATTCCATATTATTCATTACTATAGAAGATCACATCTTCTGTATTCATTAGTCTATGAGTAGATACATAGGCTGCTATTAATAATTTTGCAATAATTGGGGCCGGGGAGATAGCATAGAGGTAGAGCGTTTGCCATGCATGCAGAAGGGCTGTGGTTTGAATCCTGCATCCCATATGTCCCTGAGCTTGCCAG
This sequence comes from Crocidura indochinensis, assembly GCA_004027635.1. NCBI lineage: Eukaryota > Metazoa > Chordata > Mammalia > Eulipotyphla > Soricidae > Crocidura > Crocidura indochinensis. The sequence goes on from PVKC010008931.1 coordinate 9,093, forward strand.
AAGTGATTTCTGAGCATAGAGCCAGGAGTAACCCCTGAGCACTGCCAGATGTGACCAAAAACCAAAAGAAAAAAAACCACAAAAATTTTTGCAATAATCATGGAGTTTCAAGTAGCTCTTCAAATTCGTGTTCTTTAAATTTGGGAGTAAATATCCAAAAGTGGGTACCCAGAACATTTAAAATTTCTACTTAAATTTTTTTTAATTTAAAGAATTTTTAAATGCTTTTTAGATGTTTTAATGTTTTTCATGCTTCCCATATTATCACACCAATATATATATATATCCCTACCAATCACATACAATGTTACTTTCTCTTCATATCCTCCTTAACGAGTTCTCATTTCATAACTCTTCATGTTGATACTTAAAATAAAGATCTTCTAGAACAATGGCAATTAGGACAACTAGGATTTTAGAAAAATGTATAGGTATAAGAATTCCTAAGTAATATGCCTATGTTCTTTCCACAAATTTAACCCCTCAATCCCTCAATAACACACCATTATAAATTTCACTGTTACTTTCATTCTATAACTGCCCTCACTGTCTCCCACCAAAACCTTTCAATATTCCCCTATCCTTTATATCAATGTAAGAATATGATACATATTTTAATGCTTAACTTAAAATTTAGAAAATGCTTAAATTCTCTAGCCAATCGAATAGTCTCTATTTTAGAGTAATATTATGTTATTTGGTAAAGTAACATTATAGGGACAGAGAGAGCTCACAGGGGTGAGTGCACACTTTGTATGTGAGGTGCCTAATTTTAAACTCTGACATCACCTGGTCCCAAAACACCACCAGTAGTGAACCCCAGCACAGTACTAAGGAATCTCCCTGACATCAATAGGAGTGACCTCTCCCCAAAATTCACATTATTGTAGCTGTATGTAAAGTAAGATCAGAGAGAATCATTGAAGAAAAGTTGTTTTACTGTCATTTAAGTCTCTTTTTGCAGTACTCTTTTGTATACCTATGCATATCTAAGGGTATACTCAGGTTTAAAGATATCTTTAAACTATTTATAAATTTACAAATGCACTTGAATAAACTAAATAAATAGACACTTAGAACATTACAAAAACTAAAAAGTTTTTGATGGAGCAATTAGGGTGCTTAGGATGTTGTTGACCTTACATATGGGTTCAATTACTCTCATCCTATATGGTTCTCTGTGTTCGCTGGGATTTTCTTCTGAGCACAGACTAGGAGTAAACCCTGAGCATCACCACTGGATGTGACCCCCGTCCCCAAGTCTTGGTGTTCAGAAAAGACAACTATCAGGCACTAAGTATTTCCTAGAACATGCTGGGTGAGCTGGTTACTATGCAGATTCATTTTTTAATATTCGTCCTCGGACGCCCAGAGGAAGGAAAATGCTGTCATTATTATCCATTTCATTTCCAATGAAGAAATAATAGTTCATATACAAGGTTTTCAAGTCCACACAGCTATTAAAGTGAGAAATGTAAAATAGAAACTAGGTTCATCTTTTGTTTTTTTGCTCCACCATATTATGTTTACTTCATCTCTTTTTCAAATTTAAACATATTTTATTAAAGAAAAACTATAAATCCTTTCTTAATGTGAAATAAAGAGGTATTTTTATATAGTAAAAACTATTTAGGAATCATTTTATTCCCACTAACAGCAAGATTTCTTCCTCAGAAGATGAGAGATATATTTCTCTTGTGAACCTCTAAAAGAAAGATTTGTTAACTTGATATTTATTCTCCTCTAAATATCTTTCAAATATCAACAAACTCTAAAAGAACTATTCATTTTACATACAATATATTTTATGTATAAGATAAAATATAAACCTTCCAAGGGTTCATTTGCAATTTATATTTCCTCTTTTATAAATTAACTGAGATGAAGAAAATCTTTCTATAACTGGTGAAGTGGTCAGTTAGATATACAGAGACCTTTTCTTCTCTACATACAATCTTTTCTCCATTTTTGTAAAGTCAAGCCTCAAGCAATTTCTCTTTGCTCTAAAATAGCATGAGTGAGTGGACAGCCCCGAGTGGATTGAGGTCATTTAGGTGCCTCAGCAACAGAGCAAGCACCAGGCAACTTGTGTAACCCACTTTGATGATTACCTTAAAAATACATTTAAAGAGTTTCATATTCTAAAATAGTTTCTACATGTCAAAAAGTTATTTTCTGTAACTGGAGGAGATAATGTAAACTGACATCATGCAAGCTCTAATACATTATGCTCTCACTTTTACCTCTAGCTTCACCAGTGTGAAGACTTGACACTGAAAAGTGAATTACAAGAATTAAAATCAGCAGTCTCAGGAAAATTATAGCCATCCTCATTACTGAAATTAGCAGTAAATAATATGATTCAGTTTTGGTGATGTACATACTTTTTTTTATGAATTTCTTCTGTGAGAAACAAGTCTGGCACAGAGTAAACTTGCTACTGGAGGGTACACAAATTTCAGAGTGGTCATTTAAACATTGTATACATTTTTTGTTTTGTTTTGTTTTTATTTTTTTGGTCATACCCAGTGGTGCTGAGGGGTTACTCATGCTCTGTGCTCAGAAGTCGTTCTATAGAGTAGTATCTCATAAACATATACAAAAGTCTCAACAAAAAATACTGTAAAATCAAATTCAATGATACAATGAAAGAATCAAGTGTTACAGTAGAGTGAGATTTAATGTAAGGATGTATAAATGGTTCATCATAAGCAAATCAATAAATACAATACACTATATTGACAAAAGAAATGTAAATCATCTACCTAGATACAGAAAATAAATTGAATGAATTGTGTTAGAAATTGGCACCTCTGTGGTAGTATGGAATAACACTGTACTACAAAGTATAAATAGTTATTGTCTTATAAACTAATTGTAGGGCCCAGAGAGATAGCACAGCGGCATTTGCCTTGCAAGCAGCCAATCCAGGACCAAAGGTGGTTGGTTCGAATACTGGTATCCCATATGGTTCCCTGTGTCTGCCAGGAGCTATTTCTGAGCAGACAGCCAGGAGTAACCTCTGAGCACCATGGGGTGTTGGCTAAAAAGAAAAAAAATAGATATAAACTAATTGTACCAAATAAAAATAATTTTTACATTGATTTTTTAAAAAATTTTTGACAGCATTAATCACCAATTATTTTAAACTCATTTATATAATTGAATTACAAAACATCTACAATAAATTCGTGATGGGAATGTTGCACTGGTGAAGGGGGGTGTTCTTTACATGACTGAAACCCAACTGCAATTGCATTTTTAATCAAGGTGCTTAAATAAAGATATTAATTAAAAAATTCCGTTGTGTTCCCATTATTTGAATGTAATTAAAACATGTCAGGAATTTTTTATTACTTCTACATCAAGCATATTATTTACTCTTCTATTAAATGCAACTTTATGTAGTAAGTATATACCTTTAAGTCATTAGCAAAAATGGTGAATACGTTACTAATATCATAATCTTATCTTTGCCATTCAAAACAACCTGCAATGGGTAAAATACTAAATGGTACTTTGGATTAGCTTAAATATCCCATATTTTTTGCACAATTATTATAGCATTAAATGTAATAAAGCTGTATACTAGTTGTATTCAAAATGATACATACAATTATTTTGTGATTTGTGCATTTATTTTAGAATATGTTAGAAATAGATTTCTAGTATATTATTAAACCTGTGAATTTAAAAGTATTTTTATTTAAAATGAGGCTCATTTTAAGTTTAAATAGTATTTATTTGATAAAAGACATGGCGTATGAATATGGGGAGGGAAAGGGAAATATGAAGATCTTCCCCAATAAACAAAACACAGTCTCCATAATAATCTTGAACATTTCAACATCATCTGCTTCACAAGAAGCAAGAGAAAAAAGCAAGATGTATTAACAAAGCTTTGTATATTACAAAGTCACTATTTTCTATCACTAAGTTTAAAGAAAAATCCATGTTACTTTGGCTATTCTAAGCAAACCTTTATATAGTATATATATATATTATTGAAATCAATATGTGCTTCTAATATTTTATTAAAGGCCTAGCAGAAGGTTTCATAAGCTTTTCTTTCTTTCTTTCTTTTTTTTTTTTTAGGATAAGAGTTAAAGAAGTGCAGCAAAAACGTTGCTAGAGTGGCAATTGTTTGCATAGGCAGAACAAAATATGGGGGACATGATGGAAAGAAAAAAGCCTTGGCCTAAATGCAAGATGATCTTATCCCTCAAGTTTTCTGGCATAAGAACATTTCTAGGCTCCAGACGTACTAGGTTGTCCAACCCAAGTCATTGTCATTGTGTATAGTGCCAATAAACCTTAAATCTTTTTTTTTTGTATGGTCACTGTTGTTTGTGTCAGATTTCTGTAGTTAAAGATCCTGGAATCTGTGCATATTCTACATCGAAATCAGGATGATATGGAGTGTCCTCTAGTTTCACCTCACAAGTAGAGGGCAATGCCGATAGCCCTACCTTGAAACCAGGTTGCTGCTGTTGTTATGTCTTCTTGGTGTTAAGGGATCTCTCTTTGGAGTAGGTCTATGCTGGGACAGTGGTAGGTTCTTCTGTGGTAGAGGATTGCTCCCAGGTGATGTTATAGACAAACGTGGTTCTTTCATAGATGGCATCTTGGTTCATGGTGTTTAAATAATATGCTTGATGTAGAAGTAATGAAAAATTCTTGACAGGTTTTAATTATATTCAAATAATGGGAACACAACAGAATTTTTTAAATTAATATCTTTTTTTGTTTGTTTTTTTGGGGGACCACACCCATTTGATGCTCAGGGGTTACTCCTGGCTAAGTGCTCGGAAATCGCCCCTGGCTTGGGGGGACCATATGGGATGTAGGGTGATGAAACCATGGTCCTTCCTTGGCTAGTGTTTGCAAGGCAGACACCTTACCTCTAGCGTCACCTCGCCGGCCCCTAAATCAATATCTTTATTTACACACCTTGTTTCATGTTCATTCATCTTGGTGAATGGACAATGTTCGTTCTTCTGAGGTCTAATCTAGATCATTATGACAATGTTCAGGGTGTAAGTCCCACTTCATTACAAGATTTATGTGTTCCTATCTCTATTAGATAAGAATTTGCCTGTATGTATAGTATTTTCCTATTTTAATGTGCTTTCGCAAAAGCAGAATAATGCCTTATGGTGTTATTGGTGTATATGGGGACCACTGGAACAAGTCCAACAATCCTAATAACTTGGTTCTAACATAAGCTCTAAATCTAGGGACTCATACCAGAATTCCTTATTGAACAGCTCATAAAGAGAAGAGACAAAACAGTGTGGAAAATCATCACTGTGTAAGAGAAAAATCAGTAAGGGTATAGGTGTTAAGGGAATACATACAAGATATTTAAAACATATATATATGTATATATATATATATTTTTTAAATATATATATATATATATATATATGTTAAATTTGGTGCATCACTTTAGTCTGTGGTATGGCTTGTGCAACCTGATAACTGGTTGGCAATGGACCCATATCAGGAAAAATCCTTAAGCGATGACTTCTCAGGAACTGAGTCTCTTAGCAGGCAAAGGCCTGCAATGAAGGAAGGAGAAGGAAAGGAGGCATCTGAGAGTAAATCAATAGCAACAGAGTATTGGAATATTCTTATGCTGAGAGTCTATCAGATCACTTAAGGTACTGTTTGGCAGCTGGTTTTGTGTGGGGATAATTATCTGCTTCTTGAGGAGCCAAGAACTGAATGTGAAAACGGTTAAATGTGGGTTAAATGTGGTTGAGGATGAGGGAGTAAAGGACTACAGATAGCTTGTATGGCAGTAGGCAAGGGCAGAATAAAATATGCACATTCTACATCAGCAAAACATATATTAATCATAGAAAATCCTGTTGATTAATATCATTTGAAAATGGAGACCAGTGAGAAAGAAAGTTGCTGGTGATTTCCCCAGCTCAACCGTCTTTAAAATTCTCCTTGACACCAAAATTTCTGGCTGCCTGGGCCAGCACCCAGCCATGCCCCTG
>PVKC010008931.1:15200-27567 GCA_004027635.1 Crocidura indochinensis
CGGGGCATAGTCCTGGGGTCCCCTCTAGAATCCTTCATGGCACCCACCTTTCTGGCTGCCTGGGCCAGCACTCAGGTATGTCCTTGGAGTCCGGGAGGAAGGGGAATAAGGCTGGGAGCCTCCCTGGCCTCCCAATAACCCCTAAGCTAGGGAAAGCATCTTCGGCCTGGGGTCTTCCCACACACATGCTGCTGCTTTTAATATTTTTGAAAGAAACAGTAAGGGTTAAAACATAATAATAGAAATGCAATTTTCAGTATTTCTCCTAAATTGATCATAACCATTTGTTTAATAATATGCTCTAAAATTGTGTATGCCTCAAGCTTGTGTGTCTATGATTTCCAGACGTACTTTCACATCACAGTAAAAACTGGGGTATTGTTTATCATCAGTTGTTTGACACTACTATTAAATTAAATTCTTCCCAAATACCTGAAAATAGCTACTATTGGAATTTTCTTGTAACTCTAACATTATATTTATTTGACCTTAACACTTGAGTTAATTCAGATTACCTACATGCTCTAATAAATCAATAAACATTTTTAATATTCATGAAGCAAGGGAGCTAATACAATGGTTGGGTGCTTATATTGCATGACATTGATCTGGATTCAATCCCCAGCACCTCACTATGGTACCCAAGCCCTGCCAGAAGTATCCTTGTGTCTAGAGTCAGAAGTATGCCCTGAGTAATGTCATGATTGGTCCAAATACAATAACAACAAAATGTAAATATTCAATACTACTGAGCAATATATTTAAATTGTTTTGCCTAGGGAACTCAACGGGAAATAGAACTTTGTAAGTAAATATATACTTACTTGAAACGTGACAGGTATTACAACAAAAAAATAGAATATCAAGTGGATACAGAGAATAAATTACACACCTTTTCATACTTTTTTTTACTGAAAATGTGGAGCTTAGGGAGAAGAACAAAAATGAAGGAAAGAAATCAAGATGGGAGGCTGGAGAGATAACACAGCAGTAGAGTGTTTGCTTTTCATGCAGCCAATCCAGAAGGATAGTGGTTCAAATCTCTGCATTTCATATAATTCCTTGTGCCTGCGAGGAGTGATTTTTTAACACAAAGCCAGGAGTAACCCCTGAGCACTGCTGGGTGTGATCCAAAAACAAACAAACAAAAAATCAAGGTGGAAGGACGAAGATGAGAGGAAACTAATGGATAATAGGGGCTAGTGCTTCCGTTATATTGCTTGTATGAGAGTGGTGTAGCTATAAATCCAAAATCCAACAATACTGAAAATATGATGTCACCAAACTTTGTAATGTGCCTGTCAGGGTGGCAGAGGAGAATGGGAGCTTGGGTTGGTGGATGATGGGGTATGGAAATAGAAGTTGGCACTGGTTATGGGACTGATGTAATATGATATTCCTAAAACTATTAATAACTTTGTAAATACTGGTTCTTAAACTAAATTAACATTTTAATAGATCAATAGAAAAAATCACCTGAAGAGTGTTTTTTCTTCAGAGGCTAAGATAAGTAGAAAGAAATTTCATAACACATTCCAAAAAACAGAGGATAAAAAGTAAACATTGTCATTAATTAGCATCTGTTTTTGTTTTGTTTTGTTTTTTGTTTTTGGGCCACACCCGGTGACGCTCAGGGGTTATGCCTGGCTATTCGCTCAGAAGTCGCTCCTGGCAGGCACGGGGGACCATAGAGGGAACCGGGGGATTGAACCGTGGTCCATCCTAGGTTAGCGCAGGCATCTTACCTCCAGCGCCACCGCCCGGCCTCCTAATTAGCATCTTTTAAGCGATAGGACTCATTAAAGGACCATGAGATTCAAGTATTGGGATGAATTTGGTCAGCACACTACTTCCCTAACTGAATCACCACAGGAATAGCCTCAGTAATCTATAGTTTGCCACAAGAATTTTTGTTTTGTTTTGTTTTTGGGTCACACCCGGCAGCGCTCAGGAGTTACTCCTGGCTCCATGCTCAGAAATTGCTCCTGGCAGGCACGGGGGACCATATGGGGCACCAGGATTCGAACCGATGACCTTTTGCATGAAAGGCAAACATCCTACCTCCATGCTATCTCCCGGGCCGAGTTTTAACCACCGTCCTCCATGCTATATCCCTGGCCCCCATTGCCACTAGAATTTTTTTGTTTGTTTTTTGGGTCACACCCAGCAGTGCTCAGGAGTTACTCCTGGCTCCACGCTCAGAAATTGCTCCTGGCAGGCACGGGGGACCATATGGGATGTCGGGATTTGAACCAATGAAAGACATTTTCTGCATGAAAGACAAACGCCTTACCTCCATGCTATCTCTCTGGCCCCACCACAAGAAATTTTAAGTTTCTTTTTCACTCATTTGTCTATATATATATATATATATATATATATATATATATATATATATATATAGACAAATGAGTGAAAAAGAAACTTAAAATTTCTTGTGGTGGGGCCAGAGATATATATATATATATATATATATATATATAGTTTAATAAATAAATCTATATGGCTATCCAAATTCCTACTACTGACAAGAGAGTTCAGTACCCACATTGTGCATGCTTGTGATTTATTTGGTGCTAACTACTTTAATTACTGAGGGCTCCTGAGAACAAAATAGACACTCACTACATAAATGATATATTCACACTAAGTAAAGTCTAAATAGTATCATGAGGTAACGAATGAATAATGGTTTAATCAATTCAGGTGGGAAGAAAAGATGTCAGACAAAGACACAGCCTAGCAAGTGGGGGAAAAGCTACATAATCAGTGTTATATTCTGATGGTTTGCATATAATTATGTTTCATTAAATTGATACTAATTAGAATTTTTCTGTATATTAAGTTTGTTTAAATTATATTTACAAGTTTATTTGCTTTGATGCTCAAATAAAATCTAAAAATGTAAGCGATAACATATATAGTTTACCTACCTATTACTTATTTAATCAGTCTTCTTATGGTATGTATTTTGATTTATTACCAATGTTTTGAGTAGACATTGACCATCTATAAAAGTTTTTATTATCTATAAAAATGTTCCATTTGGGGAAGGAGAGGTGGCACTAGAGGTAAGGTGTCTGCCTTGCAAGCGCTAGCCAAGGAAGGACCGACAGTTCAATCCTCAGGTGTCCCATATGGTCCACCCAAGCCAGGGGCAATTTCTGAGCACTTAGCTAGGAGTAACTCCTGAGCATCAAATGGGTGAGGCCCCCCAAAAATGTTCTATTTAATGGACTGAATATGTTTTATATCCTGATGTAAGCAATGGCTACCTGAGTAATCATATATTTATAAATTCATTGCCCATAATGCTTAGATATTTGTAAAGGGGCAACTTTCTGGCAGAGTTCAGCCAGCCAGACTGCTCTGTTTAGACTAGTAGTATACTCTATGCCTACTAGGGTCACACTAATTCCTGCTGAAGGAGCAGGCTACACAGTTATCCGTTTCAACACTTGAGCTAGTCAGTGTTTAAACAGTACTAAGGTAATGTTGATTTATAAGAAAATATTTCAGGGCTATCATATTACAATGTTATATCATTCCTAGCACCGAAGTGCCACTATGCCTCCACCAATGGCAACTGAATTCTTTGCTTCCACTATCCCCTTGTACTCTGGCCTATGGTAATCTCAGTTCAGATAACATTTTTTAAAAAAAGTTCTTCTTGCCTCACATTCATTTCTTGCTTAAAACCCTCAAATCACGAGTATGTTATTTTTGTGAGTGTATCATGTTTTGCCAAATCTTCCTTCCCTACTATCAGTTAGTGTCACTACATATTAGTTCTATTTCAGGTTTTTTACTTAAAAGAAATTCTTTCACCATCAACCCTAGATTAGACCCCCAAATTCAAAAAGTATAAAGAAGAATTAAAGAGATCTAATATAAGGAAAGTTATTGCCCCATCTTTCTTGGTTTCATAAACCTTAACCTTTGTTGTACTGCTCCATAAGCAGCTGCAAACTTTCATACCCAAGGGACTGCTTGCTTCAGAGTTACTGCTACTCATTTCTTGTTATAGCCTAACTTGCATTATAAGAAGTCAGGGTAGTTTGCATAATATTTATAGACAACATCACAGACAATTATGGAAATGAGATTTTTTTGGTAAACTGAACATAGGGAAAGAAGGTCATTTCTGTCTTCCCTCTAAATATTGCTGTCTTTATTTAATCTTGACAGAAATTCATCTGCAGCTGCTTGCATAAGTTAGTGCAATGATCTCGTTATACATTTGGGCAGGCAAAAACTATGATTTTCAGCTATGTGGACCCATGCTTAGAAAAATATATATATAAACAATATAGAAATAATAAAATTATAATAATTATTATTATATAAATTAGTATAGTTTACTTAAAAAATAGACATCCATTATCCAATATGCACCTGGTTAAGTGTTTGCTATGTGATAAATATTAAGTGTTGAGCAGAAACCTTACAATTCAATGAGAGAGGATATACTTTTAAAACAAATACACAAATAATTATACAAATCTAAACGAAGATAAGTTCTCTGAATTAAAGAAAAATGATGTAGTGGTGGATATCTCCACACAGTCAAGAATAATTTCTATATCCAGGATGACAATTAGACTGATAGTTTAAGGCTAAATGAAAAGCAATAAAGAGTAAAGAAAGCCAGACAGGCCCAGAAGATGAACAGTATGTAGTTCTCACCAGAAATTTAGAGAGCCAATATAATAGAAATTTAGAGAAAAAGGTGGACAATAGTTCAAGCCAAATAGAAAATGAAATATGCTCTCACAGACACTCAGGGTTTTATTAGAATTTCCAAGGCATTAGTTTTTTTATTTTAAGTAAAATATGAACATTTTAATAGTTTTAAATTTATAAAAACATATTTGAAAAAAAAACATTGGACTTTGGATTTTGTAGAATAATGTATTGAAGAGAAGCTAAAATAAAGAACAGTGAGATATTTGCAAAATCAAAAATGTCTTGAATTCCATAAAGGGAGTGAAGGTGAGAATAACTAAATATTTTTTTTTCTTTTTCACTTACTATGCTTGACAGTAAAGATCATGACTACCCTAGCTGCCCAATTCCATGCTATTGACTGATTCTGTCTCCATAGATGCAGTTTATCTCCTAAAACCCTATTATTCCTCAGTTTCACTTTCATATTCAACTGCTTAAAGAATATCTCCTCTTAGATATCACAAATGTTTTATCTTCCTCTCTAAAAATGTGGCCTTTGGATTCTTATCATTTTTTCCTCACCTGTAATTAACTCCATGATGTTATCATTGATGTCTCTCTTTCTATCCTTGTCAGATTATAAAATACATATTAAGATTATGTACTCTGGGACCAGGCTACATAGATCAATGGTTTAGAACAGTGTCCCAAGACATTTTCCTACTATATAGTGACAATGGTATGCTCTAGCTTGCATAATTTCTCAAACATTCTTTTTGTTTTCGACTCCTACACACACTAGAAAACATAGCTAACTGCTCAGACCAGCAGTTTCCATGATCTTTCATAAATCAAACAAAGTGTTTTACTACTTACTAAGAACCACAGACACTCTGGTTCTTGAATTCTCAAGAAGTCAAGATTGAAAGTAAGAGACTTTCAAAGGTTTGGGAAAGACTTTATTTAAGGGAAATGAAACAAAGGGGGAAATTTCCAGAAAATCTCACAGATTATAAGAGCTTTCTCCTAAAGAAAAATTCTAGAAAATTGCAGGAGACTTCTCCCTTTATACTTTTTAAAAAGCCAGGTGGATAAGCATTTCTTTATCATTTTCACAGAATTTGGATTATTAAAGTGAGAGAAAATGCTGAGATGATTATTTTTTGGTATCCTGGTCTGGTCCCTTTGTCTAGATTATCTGAAAGGATCTATGTCATCTAGGTTATCAGACACTATATAGTCTTCACTTAGGCCATTTCATATTGATGATCCATCTTCTTTAGGGGTCATATTCCTAATATCACTCTGCCTATTCTCCTTTGTCAGTTTCAACAGCTACCTGTCAGAGAAAGAATACCAAAACCTCCTGTTGAATTGAGAAAAATACCTATTGCTTCCTTAGCTGATTATAGTTTTCTTAATAATATGCAGACTGCTGTCGTGCTTATACTACAAAATAGTTTTAATAGTGAGATACTGGAAAAGAATGAACCTATATTTTGGTTTTCATTCATCAAGAAAATTTAAAAAACAATCCAGCTACAGTTAGAGCTGAAGTTTCAGAAAAATTGACAGTCTTTAGAAGTTATGAAAACTTTTGTTAAATTAAATTAAATCTTAAATGATATCACCAAAGACAAATGATATGGATGTGGTGTTGGAATTCTGTCCATGAAAGCCATTATTAATAGTATTGTAAACCAAAAATATTAAATTAAATAAAAAAAATCAAGATACTGCCTATATATAACAAAATAAATAGATAAATAAAATTGAACCCATGAAAAATTTAGAGAAGTAGAAGTCAGAACAGGTAATAATTATCTTCCCTTTGCCTCTTTGATACTGTCTCTCCACTAGTTCTCTAGGCTAATGAATATGGATATCAGAGCTTCTAGTTTGCCAAGAAATAGAACAGCTATAAGGTAAACAGCTGAACAGTTTTCTGGTTTCCAGGTACAATGTTAGCAGGGGGCCCACTAGAAAAAGCAAGTCATGAAACTTTCAGGTAACCAAAATGGAAGACAGTTCTGTGTTTGCCTCTTTAGGAAGCTTCAGAAGGTTTCTGTTCCCAAAAGGCAGGACCCAAAAGCTAATTTACAGCAAATCAGTGGAATACATATAGCAGCAAGAAGTATCTGTTGGGATAATGTCTATGAGATACTACTAGTAATTAATAATAATAATAATAGTAATAATAATTTTAAACAGTTACAAGATGATCCAAAATGATAGCACAGCTGGTAGAGCATTTGCCTTGTATGTGGCCAATCAGGGTTTGATCCCCGGCATCCTATATGGTCCCCTAAGTCTTAGGGAGTGATTTTTAAGCACAGAGCCAAGACTAACTCCTGAGAACCACCAGGTATGGACCCAAAACAAATGAAATTTAAAAAGATGAGACTGTCCTCCCGGACCGCCATCACAGTCCCAGGTTAATGTAAACTACATTCCACAGTTTGGGAATTGGAGGGGCTCACATCTAAAAACTTGTATATAAACCATGAAAAAAAAAAACAGTAGGTCTATTTAATTCTTTAGAATAAAAGCCCACTTGGCCCTTTCTTACAAGTATCTATTTTCCTAATAAATTACACTTTTGGCTATAATTTTCTCAGTGAATTATTTCACAAATCTCACAAACTTGGCCATCAACTCTAACATTTTCTTTTACTTTACATTTAAGGATAGTGTATTTAAGTACAACTTAAATGAACTAAATATTATCCCATTTCAGTACAATTTAAAAATGAGAGAAAAGTGGGGTATTCCTTTGAATACTTTCTGCTGGTTTCCATGGGCCAAACCATAACCATTAACTAAAAATTAGAGATCCTGTTAGCTACTGGCTATTGTTATTACATCCACAATAGTGTATTGTCCTTGGCATTTTCCCTACATTCTTGCCCATACACTTATCACATTTTACTCAGATTATTCAATTTTCATTTGAAATCTATTTCCAGTCAGCATTCTTACTGAGTAGAAGAAAAATTAAAGGACAGGATAATTGTGAAAAAAATGTATTACTGAGCTGCATAATTAAAAAGCCAGGTGTTCTTTTGTTAAGTGTGGAATAAAGAAGTCTCCTTCTATGGTGGAGGACACACTCACCCTCCAGTATGTTCTCTTTCAGAGACTTATTGGAAAGCATTTACATCTAAGTGACCTGACTCCAAGGAAACAAACAAGTCTCCATTGCAAGTTTGATTGAGTCTACATCATCCCAGGAAGTATTCCAACTGTCTTAAAGTGGTTGAGACCTGAGAAATAAAGTAAAACATAGGCAATAAATCTCCAAAGAGTCAACCTTCTTTTATTATCTTAAGCAATGGAAGCTTTTCAAGCCCAGCATGCTTCCAATTCTGCAGTAAACAAACTAAACTAAGCAATTTTAAAAGGGAAAAAACCCAATTAGGCAGCAGGCTCTAACCTTTTTCATAAATTATTATGTGAGACTATATCTCATGGCAGACTCAGCATCTTAACCTTATGCATTTTGTCTTCCATTGCCCTTCCCAGTGTGCACAAGAATAAAGATATCAGACTCCAATTATCTGAAACCTCTCTATTCCTGTTCTGTTCAAAAGCAGATACTATATCACAGAGTTAACACAGAACTGGAGCTGAGGAACCATAAAAATGGCAGTTTGAAGACAGTACAGAGACTCAAGCACATTTTTAATTCTGTTTCTGTAGTCAGAGCTGATATTCTTTTCAGGCTTATACTTCTGCTATGGCTCTTATGATTATTCTACTCTTGTTCAAAATGAAGAATTGTGACTATCTTTATAACAAAAAATAAAAGCCTAGATGATAATTTCTTACTTGTCCTAAAAAAAATATGGAGCTTTGAGTGGGGTTTGGGGAGATCAGATTGTCTCTACTGTTGATGTATGCAAATGTAATATGCTATTATGCTATAAGTACTGTGTAACTGATGCTAAAGAAATGTCTGGTAAAAGTGTAATACAATTCAAACACGATAAGGTTAAGTGAAGCATTTTAAGAAAAAAATTAAATAGAATCTGATTACATTCAAAATAGGTATATGAGCTTGGAAATATACACACTGGGAAATCTATACACTGAAATATAATTTATTTATAGTTAAGGTGCACATAAAATTATATTAACACAACTGTCAGAATTAAAAAGATTTTGTTATTATGTATAAAATTAAATTATATGGAAGGTCAACTATAAAAATAAATGTATAACTATAAAACCTTTCACCTTTCAAATAATTTTTCTTTTTCACATATATTTATAAAAAACTCTATCAAGTAAAACTTTTAAAAGTTGGGCATGTGTTTTTACTATTAAATATAATAATAAAAATAAATGACCAAAATTACTTTTTAGAAGTTAAAGTTTATTTTTCTAAATCATCTTAAATAAAAGAAGAAATTATATTTTTGTTAAAATATGGAAGATAAGCCCGTCATTTTATTTATTCACTTAATCACAGAACAACTTACTAGGAATCTGATGCTAAAGCCATAGTACAGTGAGTAGTGCACTTTATTTGCACATAGCTGACTTGGGTTCTATCCTTAGCATGTCCCCAAGTCTATCAGGAGTAATACCTGAGTACAGAGCCATACATAAATCCTCAGTAAAATCTGTTGTGACCTCCCCGCCCAAATAGCAAGAAAGCACTAATCAAGAAAGTAAAGATGTGAGGACAATGACACACTTCTTTTTTTGACTCACAGGTCCTTTAAAATACATAAGAAAACCCAAAAGGAAACATTATTAACTCAAAATGGCAAAAAAAAAATGCAAAAGAAAAATGTTGCATTTTCAATAAATTTATTCTTGAGGAAATTTCTGGATTTAAAAACAAAGTGATGAGAACATGCCAGACTGCAGGTGAAACACAAAGACAGAGGGGCATGAACTGAATGGCTGGAAGATGGTATGCAACTAAGTTTGTTAGAAGGTGAGTCTGTAATGTCAAAGCCAAATCTTAAAATAAGGTGTAGAAATTATTAGATTTCACAAATATATATATGTGTGTGTATATATATATATATATATATATATATATATATATATATATATACAGTTATTGATGATCTTGTTAAAAACAGTATCCCAGTCAGTGGACTAAGGATATTTTCAACAAACTCTTAAAGATATGCCAATAACCTAGTAAAACCAATTCTTTGAACATAACTATAGGAAGAGAAGTAAGAATCAGGGACACAAAGAGTCAGTGTCCTTGAGATCCGTAGTACAGTAAAACAAGTAAATATCTTTGGAGGGGCAAAGGCTCAATGTGGTAAAGGACATGCCTACGTGCTCTAAGTGCCATTCCTGGCACTACATTTTTTTTTTCTCAAACCCAGCTGGACATAGTAGCCCCGGTGGTCCTTAGGCATCATGCCCCTAATTTTTTTAAAGTCTTTGCAGTCAGGCAAAATGCATTTAAATATAATCCTGTACATTTAAGCAATATACCTTTGGCATTCATGAATGAGTTTTCTCACTTTATTTTTGTTTGTTTGTTTGTTTGTTTTTGGCCACACCCGGTGACACTCAGGGATTATTCCTGGCTATGAGCTCAGAAATCGCACCTGGCTTGGGAGACCATATGTGATGCTGGAGGATGGAATCGAGGTCTGTCCTAGGCTAGCGCCAGCAAGGCAGACGCCTTACTGCTCAGAGTCACCACTCAGGCCCAGTTTTCTCACTTTTAAAATGAGAGAATAATTATTGCCTCAAAGTATTAATTGACAATATAAGATGATAATTGTAAATAGCTTATTATCTATCTATACTTTGCTAATATAAAGTAAAATACAAATATCTGATTTTTTTTGCTCCACATCACTAATCATCAGGGAGATGCAAATCAAAACAACTATGAGGTACCATCTCATGCCACAGAGATTGGCACACATCAGAAAGAATGAGAACAAGCAGTGCTGGCAGAGATGTGGAGATAAAGGAACTCTTATTCACTGCTGGTCCAACCTTTGTGGAAAGCGATATGGGGATTTCTCCAAAAGCTGGAAGTTGAGCTCCCATACGATCCAGCTATATACCACTCCTCGGCATATATCCTAGAAACCCAAAAATTCAATACAAAATCCCTTTCTCACACCTATATTCATTGCAGCATTGTTTACAATAGCCACACTCTGGAAACAGCCTAGATGCCCCTCAGTAGATGAATGGCTAAAGAAACTATGGTACATATACACAATGGAATATTATGCAGCCATCAGAAGAGATGAAGTCATGAAATTTTCCTATACATGGATGTATATGCAATCTATTATGCTGAGTGAAATAAGTCAGAGAAAGAGATAAACACAGAATGGTCTCCCTCATCTATGGGTTTTAGAAAAATGAAAAATATTTGTGTAATGATTCTCAGAGACAAAATAGAGGAGGACTGGAAGGTCCAGCTCCTGACAGGAAGCTCACCATAGGGATCGTTTAGTGCAGTCACAGAAATAATTACACTGAGAACTATCATAACAAAATGTGACTGAATGAGGGAAGTAGAATGCCTGTCTAGAGTGTACGGGCCAGTGTGGGGTGGGGAGGAAGGACACTTGGGATATTGGTCATGGGAATGTTGCACTAGTGAAGGTTATATATATATTTTTTTCTTTTCTTTTTTTATTTTATATGTATATATATACATATAAAATAAAAAAAGAAAAGAAAAGATAAGGCCTCCCATTCTTACCACAGTCTGTGTTCTTTACACTGACTGTATAGAAAGGGGAGGTACAGTAAATGCACCCCATATACACCTCAACACAGGCCGTTTGCCTGGTCTGTATTGTGAATTGGGGGACAAAAAAATATCTGTTTTTTGGTGGCATTATTTCACAATGTGAAAGTTCACTCATCACAGCTTTTGACTGTTTTCTCCCTTTTGGCATCTTACTCATGAGTTACTAACTTTCATGTACAGAGTCAGTGGCAAGTATACTATTAGAAAGTTTTACTATACTATATATACTATATATTTACATAAATTTATTTATATTTATAATAGTATATATACTATATATTTACTATACTATACTATATGTACTATACAAGTATACTATTAGAAAGGTTTTCATTATGAACAAAGTGTACATTTAAAGATAATGAAATACTGAAGGGATTAAGAGTTATGGCAAAACATTAGATTGCTTACTAAAATGTCAAATGGTTACTTTGGGCCCCCAAAAGATGTTAGAAATAAGTCATTAATTTCAAGAATTTCTACAAAGGAACTGTATCCACTGAATGGAATTATTAATGGAATAAAATATGTCAAAATTAAGTTTGTGGAGTAAAAATATATGTGCTCCCATATATATATATATATATATATATATATATATATATATATATATATATATGAGGAATTAGGATTTTAAAAAATGAAATAACAAGGTAATCAAAAGGACAAGATGATTCTATATGTACACTATCTTGCATTTGGGGAAGAGCAGGTAAAGAGGTAGTGCAATACAGGTCTTGTATTTATGATGGAAGGATAGGTTTCCCCATTGTCTTTTGAGATTTCCTTGTGGTATGTGGGTTCCCGGGTGCCTTTTCATCCCACACCCTGAATTTCTTGAGATTGGCAAAAGTTTTGCAGCAGGGAAGTCTTGGGAAGAGTTCTTGCTTTGGGGGTACTTTTAGAGATAAGTCTGGTTTCAAGTAACAGTCCACATTAGGT
>PVKC010008932.1:0-18600 GCA_004027635.1 Crocidura indochinensis
TTAGATTTTTTAAAATCCAGCTAACAGGCCCGGGAGATAGCATGGAGATAAGGCGTTTGCCTTTCATGCAAAAGGTGATCAGTTCGAATCCCGGTGCCCCATATGGTCCCCCGTGCCTGCCAGGAGCAATTTCTGAGCATGGAGCCAGGAGTAACCCCTGAGCACTGCCGGGTGTGACCCAAAAATCACACACACACACACACAAAAAAATCCAGTTAACAATGTGTAGTGAAACAAGAGTAAACAATGCAACCATAAAACACCCACCACCAAAGTGTCAAAATCTAAGATCTCCATAGGATCCTTCCTATCCATAGCCACCTCTTACATGGTAATTTCAGTTCTGTGGGCAGAGTCTAAGAGTTTGTTTTCAGTGAATATGGTCTATTCCCTTTTGTTTCCTCAGATATCACAGAGACTGAGATCACCCAAAATCTGTCTGCCTCCTACTGATTTATTTTCCTTTACATGGCACTTAGTTCCATCCATATATTATGGCAAAATGCAAGAAATTAAAGAAAGAAAAGCTCCATCCTTTTTAAACCATCATTATTTAACTGGGTGCTACAAACAAAACAACTTTTGAGAGATACAGTCATGGGGATAAGAAAGCAATAAGTGCTTTCATTCTAAACAGAGAAAAGGGGAATAAACTCATTGCAACATCTTGGTAAATGATCTCATTCTCACCATCAATACCTCACTGTTCAGTCCTATAGTTCTCAGCAACTAATTTTCTCCTCAAGATGTTACCCTCCAAGTTAGTCCATGGTGGCCAAGAGAGGACAGGATAGAGCCAAGAGCCTTCCAAGAGTGAGAGAGCAGAACTAATTGAGATAACTAAAAATAGGCACCGAATGAAGTCCTGTCTATTCAGGCCAACACTGCCAGTCCAGCTGACAAAGACTTTCAGTATAAAAACAAGAAGAAAACAGCATTCCATGAGTCAGAACTGATTTTCATTTTCTCCTCATTGTTTTGGGCGCTATTTGGGTTCTCTCCAGTTGTTGAGTGGAGCTGGCTCCACACACTTTCTATTATTTGGGCTGTGGAGAATACTTCTCTCTAATTAGATGGCTGCCTCGGTGCTGTGTGTGTATGCTCTGAACAGCAGAGGACGCTTATGAAAGGAAGACCCTTCCCACTGCTCACAGGATCTGGCAAGGGTATGAAAATTATTATAGACAAATAGCTTGATCTCCAAAGAAAAAGAATTTTTAACTGGACTTTTGCCAGACTAAATAGACAGAGGTCCACTCTGAGAATAAAAAGGGAATTTTGACAGTAAATATTATAAGACCCATAGGAATAAAAGTATATTTAAATATAGAGCCTTTCCAAAAAAGAAATTTTCATGGAAAAAGTGTTATTTAAATATTTTCTTTCTGTTCTTGAAAAATGAGAAGGCAGAGGCGGGGTGATAGAACAAAGGGCCAAGTGCAGTCAAGTGTGACGGATGACCCAAGTTCAATCCCTGATACCACAACTTGCTGGATATGGCTCAGAAGTACAAGGCTGAAGCAGGGGGGAAAATATCAGGTCTGTACCATTAGTACTACTGAGTAAAGCCCCCCCAGTCCTCCCATCCTCACCCCCAAAACCCCTGGGAGGTTCCAGGTGTTTTTTATTGTAGTATTTTATGGATCACATACAACAGTACCCAGGACTTACTTCTGGCTCAACTCTCAAGGATGCCTCCTGGCGGGACTCAAGAAACTATCTGATGTGCAAAGAATAAAACTGGAGTAGTCCATGTACAAGGCAAGTGCTTTACCTGTTGTATTGTCTCTCTGGCTCCACGTTGCCTAATTGAAAATATTTAGTTGCTAATACGTCACCATGAAAACAGAAGAGAAATCATAGCAGGAAACATATGTATGTCTATACTTTGCTGGGAAATATATTTCCAGAAACAAACCTAATTTAAAAGTTTCTGAATGTCACTAACTATTCACTATACAAGATACTGAGTGGCTCATGATAGCAAATGCGTGTATAAAAATAATTTATCACAGAATCCTTGGTTTAATCTTCAGTTCCACATGGCCTCCTCACCAACACTGGGTAGAGCCCTGGTAATCCCTAAAACTTCTGGGAAAATTCCTCCCAAAAAAAACAGGGACTAGGGAAATATTTTAAAGGGCTATGCACATACCTTGCATGCAAGACATCTATTCAAAGCCCCGAAATTCACCTCAGTCTCCTGTGTACTGCCAGTAGTAAACCCTGAACAATATGCTAGACTGTCAGACATGACCCAAGAACAAAGTCACCAAGAAAAACTACAATCATTTTTTTTAATGACACACGTAATAGGCAAAGCACATTCTGTAAAGTGTAGCAGCCAGTACCATTTCAGAGGCCAGAGAGATAGGCCAGTGGGAAAGCAACATGCCAAGCATGTAAAGGCCCTGAATTTGATCCCCTGATATTTTTGAAGTCACAGAAATGGAAACACTCATGAGTCTTGGGTGGAAAAACAGATCCCTAAAATAAATATTCAAGTCAACCTGATCATATATTATAAAGATCAAATGTATTATAAGGGTTAAATTACAAACATATAAAAATGGTAATTTGAAAGCTGACCCTTAAAGGAAGAAAATGGTTTTCTGACCTAAGTGTAAGTATTTTTCTTATTTTGTAAACATGAGAGGAAATTGGAACTAGGTGTTATTATGGTGTAGAGATATGTCGATGCCTTCAAGAACTGAGATCTTAGGCCCTTCTGGCCATAAATGTGGCAGTTCCGTAAACACACAGACATGGAAGAGGAGCCATAGTTAAATGGTGAGTTCTCTCTGAGCAGAAGGAAAGAAGCAATTCCCAGGGCCAGAGAGAAAGTACAGTGGGTAAGGTTCCTGCAAGCAGGAGACAGCCCAATTTCAGTCTCTGTCACACAATATCGTCCCTGGGATTCACAAGGATCAATCCCTAAATGCAAAACTAGGAGTAAATTCTTTTTTTGTTTTGTTTTGTTTTGGAGCCACACCTGGCAGTGCTCAGGGGTTACTCCTGGCTGACTGCTCAGAAATAGCTCCTGGCAGGCACGGGGACCATATGGGACATCGGGATTCAAACCAATCACCTTTGGTCCTAGATCGGCTACTTGCAAGGCAAACGCCACTGTGCTATCTCTCCGGGCCCAGGAGTAAATTCTAAGCCAGGAGTAAGAATTGAGCATACCCCACTCTCTACCAAAGAGTGATTCTTAGACAATAGAGCCATTCAAAGCTTATTTTTTCCTCCAAGTTACATCTGGTAATAGTTTACTTTTAAAAATTTTTTTCTCATAATTTAATAAACCCTTGTGAAAATTTACAACTGGGATTCATGTCACTTGAAATATGAAGTTTCTGCCTTTGTGTAGGGAGTGTTGGGAGAAAGAATGTGTGTTTACTTGCTAAAACAATCATTACTACCTGATACCTTTTTCTTGGAACAACAACTAGCATCAATAAGGAATAGAAAAGGATGTCACATAATGAAAGGCAACTATACAATATCAGATCAGTGTTCTCTTAATGATGTCCAGCAGCAAGGCTCAGAGTATTGGGACACTACACAATGGACACTCTTGCCTGGCTTAAATATTCAAACTCTATTTTTCCTGTTCTCTTGGAAGTAGGCCCTTCTTAATCACTAGCATATCCTCTCCATCTACCAACACATCCAAACCTGGGCTGTATTCATATTTGAGAAATCAGATCTCTGATCTCCATCTACTTCCTGTCTTGCTACAACCCTTCTCAGGTAACCCCTCCACTAGAAATACCACAATCATCTTTTAAAATTTTAGCTTCCAAATTTTTGCCCTGCTAGCCCTTCTCCCTCCCCTACTCAACATTATTGTCACACAAGTAACCAAAAAGACTAGAGCCTGAGCGATAGCATACCAGGTAGGGCGCTTGCCTTGCAAGTGGCTGACCTGGATTCAATCCCCAGCATCCCATATGGTCCCCAGGTCTGCCAGGAGCAATTTCTGAGTGCAGAGCCAAGAGTAGCCCCTGAGTGCAACCAGGTATAGCCCAGAAACAAACAAACAAAAAAACATATACAAGATGAGTAAAAAGTCAGCTTTAATAGGCCACACAGCTACCAATATCATACTCCTCCTATGTTTTTTAGTCACTGTGTGAAATCCATCCAGGTGATCAGGTCGAAACTATGGGAATTATTTTTTTCCTGTTCTCTCTCTCGTTTTTTACATGCAAACAAGGAATCAAGTCTCTCAGATTCTACCTGAGGAATAGATATCATATATCTGTCCACAAGCCAACCACCATCTTTGACTTTGGATATTTTTTAAAATTACAATCAATTATCAGAGTCCACGGTATTTATTCTGGCCCAATTCTTAAGCTCACTGTGGTTACAGTAATCTTTTAATTTCTAAAGAATGTAAAATATATCAAGGCAATCTCTGGATGGCTTCTTAGATGGTTTAGGATAAGGTCCAAACTATTAAACTATATCATGTATCCTTAGTAAGAGAGCACCCTAGTTCCACAATCCTGCATCTCTCTTCCGTGACTTATGGCATTTTCATCATCTAAATAGAAATTCCCAACCCAGGGCTGAAGAGACAGCATAGAGGTAAGGTGTTTGCTTAGCATGTAGAAGGACAGTGGTTAGAATCCTGGCATCCCATATAGTCCCCCGAGTCTGCCAGGAGCGATTTCTGAGCGTAGAGCCAGGATGTGGCCGGATGTGACCCCAAAACCAAAAAGAAAAAAAAAAGACAGAAATTCCCAACTCTTTAAATATGTAAAATTGATTCAGTGGTGGCACATATCCTAAACTTAACAAGTAATAATAGCTTTGATAATAGTAACCACAGCAGCAGCTAACATTTAAACATTTGTGAAGAGTGTTCTCTGTACACACCTGGATTCTAAAGTGCTTTTGTATGTAAGAACTTATTTTAGCTCCAAAACAACCCTGTCAGGAGTTTTTCCAGATTCATTATTACCCACGCTTTACAACTGAGAAAAACAAAATACACAAAAGTGAATTCACTTTCTAAGCATAAAGACTGGAGTGGCAGCCTTGATCTGAATGGGGAAACCTAACTTCATAGCCCAAACCCAGAGTCCAGGTTCTGTTGATGTGCAGCTAGCACAGCGTAGGGCTCCCCACTGGGCAGAGCAAGGCCAACTCAATGAAAATTGACTTCAGTTATTTGGGTTTGTGTCTAGGTGGACTTACAGGGAAATATGTTTTCTTACTAAGGATCCTATCAAAGAGGTTCAAATCCTGCTAATGCAAAATATTACTTTCCCATCAAATATCCTTTTAGCAAAAAAGTTCCTTGGATCTCAGTTTTATTATCTTCTAAAGGGAGTTTGAGTGACATAGTCTAAACTCCATCCATTTTTCTAAGCTCCTGCAATGATTCCTTTGCCCCTTGGACAGGTCCAGTTTTAAGGTATCCACTTGTTGAGAGCCTGCCTTCTGCAGGTGCATCTCCCACCAAATCTCTCCTACCTAGCAGGCAGGTCTCCAGTCTTTGATGTTTGATGACACACCCCTAACCAGACTGAAAACAAATTCAAAGTGCTCACTATTAGAAACATTTTTTTAATCATGTGAGTAGCAAAATGCACATAAATTATTTGATTGCCCATGTGATTCTTTGTATAAGGATGCATAATCTTCCTATGCTCTCCTCAGAGACACATAAATAAGGAAACAGGAGTAGAAGAGAAGCAGGTACTAGATATGGGAAGAGAATTAAGTTGTTCCCTTAGGAGATGGTAGGGTCATAAGCCTTCCCTGACCCATCTTCCTGAAAGCACAGAAAGCCTCACCAGACTTTCTGAGTCACAGAAAACACAGACTTCCTGGTCTCCAGATAGATAACTTTCACCCACTGATTTGCAAAGGAGCAGTGAAAGCTAATTTCTCATAAGATACTTATACTTAAGTACTGAAATATGATTGCCCATCAGAAGGCTCACAGCTTATTTGCAAATATTCTTATCTGAATCTTAGGTACATCAAAGCACATTTATTTTAAGGCAATCACTTCTCCCCCAGTGTGGCTAAGACAACTCAGCATTCTACCTAAATGACTGAAAATTGTTACTGATTCTAACAGACAACAAACTGGATGTTGTTCTTTTCCAAAAAGAACAAACAAAATGTACCACCCTGAGTGCCTGTCAACAGTGAGCCTCTTGTTTACTTTCTTAAAACAAATACTGAGATCAACTAATAGTTGCCATGATATCTTCAAGTACAAGAGTTTTTAGCACTAAAAGGAGATCAAATACAAAAGGAAAAAGATCTAAAATTTTAGAAAGTCAAAAGTGAATAAAGGATGCTTTCCTAAGTACCAAAATTAGTTATATAAAAATGGAATCAGGGGCCAGAGTAGTGGCACAGCTGTAGGGCGTGTGCCTTGCACCCAGCTGACCAAGGACAGAACCAAAATCCGATCCCTTGGCATTCCATATGGTCCCCCAAGCCCAGAGTGACTTCTGAGCGCCTAGCCAGGAGTAACCCCTGAGCGTCACTAGGTATGGCCAAAACATCAAAAACAAAACAAAACAAAACAAAACAAAAAAACAAAAAAAATGAATTCATATAAAAGATTCAGGTGAAAGGATGGCGCAGAAAACTCTGGGGAAACTGGTGAGAAAGTAGAGAACACAAATATAACTTGGGAAAAAAGAATTACTTCATCGATATCTTAATGGGAAAAATAAAGAAAAAGTGATAATGAGGTAGAAAGTGTTTAGGGGGACATGAGATATAGAAAAAGGAAAGGAGTATCCTTAGATTGAAGTTGGGAGAAAAGAGAAAGAGTAACTTTTTCTTTAAATCATTATCAGTAATATTCTTTTACAGAACATTATCATTAACATTATCTGCTCAAGTGGAAGAACACATGCTCTGATGCAAGAGGTCCTGGGTTGAATCTCACTACACCCCTCCCCTATCTAGCATAGCCTGACATTTCCTAGTGATCTCTGAGTATCAAATGGCTGAGACCACTGAGAATGGCTCTAAGAAAACAACATGGATCAACTGAACAAATAAGAAAGTCCAGAAATAAACCCACACATATACGGCCAATTGTCTTACAAATGAAAAGGGCAAAAGATAGTCTGATCAAGAAATGGTGCTAAGAAAACTGAGCAGTCATGAACAAAAGAATAAACCAAGACCACTCACTATCTTACACTATCTTACACCTCCAAATAGATTGAAGACATAGAAGCATTAAAACCATCAAGTGCCTAGATAAAAATGTAGGTGGCAGTTTTGATTTAAATTTCCTGATACTTTTTCTATTTTTATACTAAAGTCAAGCAACAAAAAGCAATTACCAAGTGGGATTATACAAAGTGAAAAGCTATGAACAATAAAGCATCAGCAGAACGAAAGGGCAACCTAACAAATGGGAGAAAATATATTGTCATCCATACATCTCATAGGTGCTATTATATATATAATATTATAAGCATATATATATGAATCCATACAACTTAATAACAAAGAAAAAAAGAAAAAGAAACTAGTAAAATTAAAAAAATAAGCAGAAAGTCTAAACAGAGTGTTTGTTTTTTTTTAGACAGTCAACAGGTACAAAAAAGCACACATGCAAAAGCACACTGAGTATCATAAATCAGAGAAACATAAACTCAAAGCCGCAATGTTATTACCTCACACCTATTAGAATGAGAATCACACAAAATAAAAAAAACAAAAAAAGAAAGCAATAATAAGTGCTGGTGAGACAACCAAGACAAGAAAAATCTATTATAGTTGGGAATATAAATGGCATAATCGCAACAAAAATATAAAAGTCCCATTAAAATTTAAAATAAAAGAATCATATGATTTCCTTTATTGTTGCTTATAATAGAAAACACTAAAGTCTACAAGATGTGACTTTATGTTCACTATAACATTTTCAAATACACATGCTATGAAAATCCAAGTGACCCCCCAAAAATATGGTAATCCAGTAATAATTTGGAAATTTGGACTTTTTTTTCGTTTTGGGGTCACACCCCGTGATGCTCTGGGGTTACTCCTGGCTATGTGCTCAGAAATCGCTCCTGGCTTGGGGAACCATCTGGGACGCCAGGGGATCGAAGTGTGATCTGTCCTAGGTCATACATGTGCAAGGCAAATGCCCTACCGCTGCACCACTGCTCCAGCCCCGTAATTTGGATTTTTTATTTATAAAGAAAGAATTCAATCTTTCTGTGTGTAAGGCCAGGGATATAGTAGAGCAGGTAGGGACCTGCTTTTTCATGTGATTGACCCAGGTGCCACATATTTCCTGAGGTCTAGAAAGACTAATCTCTGAGCAGATAGCCAGGAGGTAAGCCCTGAGCAAAGCCAGGTGTGGTCCTAAAGCAAAAACAAATCTTGCCAATTGTAACAATACATGGCAATGAGGCATTCACTCAGAGAAAGACAAATACCTATGACCTCATCTGTTTATGTGGGGTCAAAAATAAACAGCCATGGGGGCCGGAGTGATAACACAGCAGCAAGGCATTTGCCTAGGGCCAACACAGGACAGACCCGGGTTCAAATTCCGCATTCCATAAGGTCTCCTGAGCCTGCCTTGAGTGACTTCTGAGCATAGAGCCAGGAGTAACTCTTGAGAGCTGCTGGGTATAACCCCAAAACAAAACAAAAATAAATAAATAAACAAACAAACAGCTAATATCAGAGATATTGAGAACAGATTAGTGGTTGCTTAAGGCAGGAGACTGGAGAAAAGAGGCATGTACATGTGTGCGGATGTGTTGTTTTGTGTATTGATCAATGCTCAAACTGTAAAGAGCAACTGTTCAGTATTTCCCTATGTTTAAATGACTAACTACCCCTTTTTATACTAAATAATTATGTAAATGTCAAACACACACACAGACACACACACACACACACAAAATGATCACTATAATAGCATTACTATGTCAGCCTTAAAAGATTCTGGGTTCTACAGGCCCAATAGAGATTCATGCTTTCTAACATACAATGGGAATTCCATTTTACAGGAGGAACTTGACAGCAAACTGGCTCTCATACATCTAGCACTCAACCAGTTGTAACTTGGATTAGTTCGCTTCTTGGAAATTTTGACTTTAGATTGTTTTTTCATAAAACGGAACTTAACATTCAACAGGGCTATGAAAAGGATTAGATGGGTAATGAAAATGTCCCATTGACATGTCCACAGTATGAACATGCAGTAAATGCTAACTCCTAGTGGTGGTGGTGGCAGTATATTACCTGAAGAAAGCCTTTTCTCCTTAGGAAAGTCATAATGACTAGCACAGGTTTCACCCAGAAATGTAGGCCCTAAAGTGAGAACAAATAACACACTAAATGCACTAAAGGAGTGAAAATAGAGAAACCTTTAATACATAAAATAGAAAATATTGTGTGTTAATTTCAGAGTGTTCATTCAGTTCAAAGGGTTCATTCCGTCTGTGTGTTCATAAATATCAAGTTTTTCTTTTTATTTTCTTTATGATTTAATTTATTACCCAGAGATTAGCTCTATTAACTAAACAGAACTGGGGAGCTCGTACAGTGGGTAGGGTGCTTGCCTTACATGTGGCCAACCCGAGTGTAATCCACAATGCCTAGATGCTCCCCTGAGTCCCACCAGGAGTAACTCTTTAGTGTAGAGCCATGATTAAACTCTGAGCACTGCCAGGTATGATCCCAAAACAAAACACAAAACAAAAACAAAAAAGCCAGCCTTTCAATTCAGAAGAAATGTGTTATAGATATTATAATATTAAGGAGATAGAATCTAAGGAGGTGAGACCATCACCAAGCCTAATCCAGTCATGACTCAATTTGCACTCAAGAAGAAAAAGGAGGAAGTGGACTCCAAGTATACCAACATGTCTGCACAAGGCAGGTAGACAAAAGAATTAGAGCACCATCTATGGGTGAGATTCTTGTCATATGGGTGTGACCTTTGGAAGATAGAAAAAGGCTTTTCAACAGCTCAAGCTCTCTAGCAGAAATTCACTAGCTTGTAAAATTAGTTGTAGAAATAGTTCAACAGGCTAGAGCATGCATGCTCTGCCTGTAAGAGGCCTAGGTTAAATCCCCCCCGCACAAGTTGCCCCAAGCACTGCCTAAAGTGACCCCTGAGCACCAAGCCAAAAGGAGTCATCACTGAGTACTGATGGGTGGATCACATACAGGTCTGTGAAGTGATCAGTACAACCATTGGTATAACTCATCATAGTGAAAGCTACTCGAGGCAAAAATTCCTAACCTATGTGTGTTCCCTTATTTGAGAAAGCTGATTGATTTATGGGTTCCCCACACACTAATTTGGTGTGAATCCAGAGACGAGGAGCCAGGCAGTGGTTTAATGAAGATGTAAAAATGATGAGGAGGTAATGACATGAGAGGGAAGAAAAACGTGTATTCTGGATCAAAGAGATTGTACAGTGGATAAGGCATTTGCCTTGTGTGCAACTGAGCCAGGTTCATCCCCAACACTCTATATGGTCCCCTGAGCCCACCAGAAATGATTCCTGAGTGCAGAGCTAGAAATAAGCCCTGAGCACCTCTAGGTATGACCCCCCGCCCAAAATAAAAGAGAAACGATATGTTCTGAGAATGTGGGCAGAGTTCCTTTCTATAAATTCTGAGATGTCAGGAGGTGAGAGGGGTAGCAGAGACTCTTGACCTGGGATAGGGGATAGGTGTTCCAGGCAAGGTGCCCCCAAATATACCACTTGAAATTCTGATGAATTAATGTTACTTCAGAAGAAAATGAGTGGTAGAAAACACTTAAGGACACTCAATCTACTTTGTCTGGAATAGGACATTAATGCCCAAAGAAAAGCTATACTTCATTTATCCAGAGGTACATGAGGCACCTTTCACTGTACAGAGGGATTTAGATAGGAGAAGCTCTTCCCTTATTAATTTATTATGCCAACATCAAATGTCTTCAGCAGTCAGGTCATTTCTTCACAAACCAACGTATTGATTCCAGATCATGAGGTGTCAACACGGCCTGCATTATTTACTTCTGCATGTTTCACATTTCTGGGGTCTTTGTATGTAGGAAATTATAATTGTTTTTCTCCTATGAATATTTTAGGCTGATTTAATTCTTCTATCAAAGAATCAAGAGGGGAATGAAGAGAAAGCTTTTTACCCTCCCGCATCCTTCATCTCTACGGTGATGAGCTTCCAGGGTGATGGCTCATGAGCCACCATGTTGGTCTGTTACCCCAAGATGTGTTGTGGATGTGGAGAATAGAGGTGAGGCCTGTGACTCAAAGATTCTGCCAGGTTCTGGATTCTATGAGGTTCCTGAAATAAGGTCTATATTTTCAGGGCTAGGGTTGCAGATAGATGCCTCAGAAATCAGACCCTAAGAGTACAGGAGATGGAGTAGTTTATATACCATTCCTCGGTTCACTAGAGGAATACTCTGCAATCTTGCTCCCAGGTACTCAGGCAATTCCTGCAGAGCAGAGCTGCTTTCCAAGGCTCAGGGAGGCAGTGCTGCTACTGAATTTGAGGAAGTCACAGAAGTGGGATGAACAAACATCCTACTGACTTCTGGGATGCTTTCTAGACACGAGCTATGCTCCAGGGAGGTTGATAAGGATGGATAGAGCAGAGTAAAGGTGTCCACAACCCCTGCCACAGCCAAATTAGATTTACGTCAAGTATCAGGTAGAGCTAAGCATGGGAGAGAAATTGTTGGAAGCAGGAGGGAGCAGTCTGCCAGGTTGGATACACTCACAGGCAAGTTGAGTAATGCAGGTAAGAACAAATCCATGGATGGATGAGTGGAGATTTAACAGACTGAGGGATGAACGAGGACAAAGAGAAGGGATTGGGCAGGAAAATGAATCACAGAGCCTCTCAGAGAATTCTGAAGGGCTTTGGCTGCAGTACTTAGGAAGATACTAGCCACTCAGAAGAAGGGAAGGACATGACTTGGGCTGTGGTGTTAAAATAAACATAGGGAAGCTTGAGCAGAAACAGCAATAGTTACTTGTAGAAACAGAATAGTCTAGGAGTATTACCAAATACCAGCATAGAAAGGCTCAAAACAAACCAAATGGGCTTTTGCACATGAATAAATTCATTGTGGGCTGTAAAGAAAAAACAGGAGTCAAGGATTCCTCCCAGGTTGGGGGCCTTAAAAAGCTCCTAAAATCGGGGCTGGAACAATAGCACAGCAGTAGGGCATTTGCCTTTCATAATACTCAGCTAGGATTGACCTGGGTTTGATGCTTGGTGTCCCACATGGTCCCCCAAGTCACAAGCGATTTCTGAGTGCATAGGTTGACCATCACCAGGTGTGGCCCAAAAACAAAACAAACCAAACCAAAACAAACAAACAAAAAAACCCCAAAACCTAAAATCATTAAGCTGCCACTTTCAGAGAAGGGAAACATTCGGCAGCAAGTACAGCACTAGGTGTGGGGAGCATGTGAGACTCAGGTAAAGCTTGCAAACTTGTGAAGATTCTTTAGCTACAAAGTTAGAGTGTGAGTATGTCTAGGTAGAAGGTACAAATTTGGAAATCAGCTATCTAGGGACTGCAGTTAAAGGTCAAGGTTCTAAGACAGAACAAAGAGTTCCTATAGTCTATACCAGAAGAAGGTGAAGTGGAATGGTTTTAGGGGGCCTGGCCTTAGGGTGAAGAATGGGTGAATCATCCTTCCTCAGAAATAAATGCAAATGTAAAGGTTAAGAGGAGATATGGTTACTTCACTATGATGTAAAATTCAATCCAATTTTATTCCTTTGTTTCTAAATTAGTCATTATTAAATACAGGTCAGAAGAAAACCAACTAACATTCAATTATGTAAGAGGTCATGTCCCCCAGTGAATTTTTTAAGGCTGTTAAGATCAAACAATTACTTTTATACGATAATTTGCGACAAGATAAAAGTATGCTGAGAAATGACATG
This sequence comes from Crocidura indochinensis, assembly GCA_004027635.1. Lineage (NCBI taxonomy): Eukaryota > Metazoa > Chordata > Mammalia > Eulipotyphla > Soricidae > Crocidura > Crocidura indochinensis. The sequence continues at coordinate 12,940 of PVKC010008932.1, forward strand.
TTCATGATCCATTATATTTAACGGAAAAGATATGGATGGAGCTTCTGGTAGTAATAAAAATATTCAGAAGGAATATTTCCTCTATATGTTGTTGTGGTAAACGTCATTAGCTGCGTTGATCTTCTTTCGAGTACATTTTTCAATGGTGTGATCGTATTTATTTATCCTGTGTTATTAGAGAGTGAATAGTCACTAGTCTTCAATTTTCACATCAATTGCAGGGGGAAAAAAATCCCATTTTCTACACAGTCTGGAATTGAAATTGACTTAGCATCTCAGAACTGTCAAAAATTTCTTTTACGAAAAGGTTTGCTTTACAGAGACTCTAAAGTAGGTGTCATCCTTGACACTTGCATTCTATATTCATGCTGCAGGTTTATGGAAAAGAAAAGCTAAGGAGCATCAGAAAGGTCTTAGAAAGGCCCAGCGTCATGCTTTGTGCCTTCGGAGCCCTTCTTGGCAGCCAGCTTCAGGGCTGCAGATGTCAGGAGGTCTCTATTGATGAGTGCTAACAAGGAAAAGAAGACTACTTGAAGACAATGATAACAGCTACCCAGAACTTGTCTTTGTTAGCCGGTCAGTCTGACACTTATTTTTCTGTTTTAAAAAATGGAAGCCTCTATATCCATTCAAATTAAAAGCAGCACACATTAAGTCTTTGGGATCTACAAATTTGGAACTTACTCCAAAGAAAACTCCCCACATTTGTCCTTATGAAATATGGCTGTTGTGTGTCAAAATGACAAAAAAAAAAAAAAAAAAAAAAAAAAAAAAAAAAAAAGCAAACCCAAAAAACCCAAAAACCAAACGAACAAAAATCCACCAAAAAAAAAAAAAAAAAAACTCAACCATAAAACTCAAAAAATAAACCCAACCCAGACTGATTTACAATTGTTCTTTTTCAAGTTCTTTCTTTTCAATGCCCAAGGATTACTCCTGTATTTCATCTAGCTGGGCAGAGTTTTCTATATATTTATTTTAACTGCATTTCCTAAATCACTAGCAGGTTCCCCAGGTTGTTACTTAATTTTGCCAACGTGAAACTGGTCACATTATTCCACAGGGCAATTAGGACTGAGCCAGGCGAAACTATAAGCCTTGATATTTCTGACATGAACAAATAAACCTTCTCTGTGGGCCTTCTTCCTAGACACAGGTGAAGGGTTTTGCTTAGTGGGGATGGAAGGGGGTGGGAGAGAGGCCATACACAACGCCTCCCAGTCACAGCGAAGTCCCATCCTTCTCACAGGCATGCAGCCCAACTTCATGACACCCTGCAGGAAAGGGCTGCCTTTTCATTCTTTTATTTGTTTTTATAATTGCTTTTCAATGCAAATCTAACATTCTCAAGAAATAGAGGCAAAAAGAGCCTTTCAGGGAGTTGTGAAGAATGCAAGATTAAAAATGGAAGCTACTACCAACAGAAGTCTGTCTTGTGATGGAAGGACAGATGGACTCCTGTCTGCATTACCAGGCCTGTGATCATGCCCGTGTTAGGCATACACTTTCCAGAAAGAGTTTATGAAAGAGGCCAGCTTTCAACTTTTGTGGTCTCAGCAAAATGGGGGCTTATTATCTGTCAAATCATAGCTAGACTTGCTCTGACCAGAAGGGCGTATTGGTTCAGCTGTCCCCATGGACATGATATTTCTTTTCCTCCTATCTTCCCCCATGGATACTTTAAAAAAAAAATCAAAACTCGCATGAGGAAACCATGAGGAACGCATGAGGAAACCATCCCTTCTAAAAAGTGCCTTTCAGTCTGGCCCATTCGGTCATCAGCTGGTGCATGACTGTCTCCACTCTCTTGCATCACTGCCCTGGAACCAGGCATCTCAGGAACTGGCACAATCGAACCAAGAAAGTGCCTAATCTTGAAAGCACAAATTGTGTGCTGATGATTTCTGAATATATCAGCAGCTGGGAATATGGCTTTGCAACATGAAAAGGGGCAAATAAAAAAATTGATAGAGGGAAAAAAAAAACACAAAACACTTCTGTCTTTTCAAACAGTCATTTAAACCTCTAAGCTGGAAAGCAAGATCAGAAAGTTTCAAATGGATTCATATGGAAATCACTAAACCATCAAAACTGCTGATGTCGTAAACAAATTCGTCAACAGCCACTAATAATTCATTAAAAGTAAATTTATTATCTGTTTTTTTTTTTTAAACAACTGTGCAATATGTGCTTCTCAAGTCATTTTTGAATCTGGTTTGTTGTTCATCTCTTCTCAGGCTTCAGTTTGGCAAGGCTAAATGAGAGACACGGTATAGACACACGGTTAGTTAAGTCTGGGGAAGGGAGGCAATAAGAACTTGTGTTTGTTATTCTCTCAAAAGCCTCTCTGCTGTAATCCAAATGACAACATTAAGTTCTCAAATCTGATCATGTTCATTGTGTTCTGCAAACTATTATATTCTAAAAAGGGAAAGTTAGCAGTATATCTGATTTCAACCAAACCAGGTTTCAAACTAAATTATCTATTTCCTCTTTCAGAACTGAATAAAAGCAATGCTGCAGGGACCCAGGTAATCATTTAATGTAATGTAATTGGAGGATTCAATTTTAATGGTAATACTGCAACATTGCTTTTGCTTGAGTTTTCCATAGTGATAAGCTCTCAGCTAAACACATGGATGGCAGCACAAAATAAATGAGACATGCATAGTAACATCACATATAAGAACCTTCTGGAGGAAAAAAAAAAGAACCCTTTTGCATGTATACAATTCATCGACACTCAAATACTAACAGTTCACTTTTCAGGCAAAGAAAAAAACAAAGTACATTTTTTTCCAAGACTGGAAAAAGGGGAAATACACATTATTTTGTTAGTTATCTGAATTTGGAGATAGAAATAAAGGCAAAAATATTGCTTAATGAGGCTCTTACTTTTCCTTAAATATGAACACATCTGAACCCTTAAAATAAAAGATCTTTTAGCTTTTAAGTGTAGACATTTCCTCTTTATGACAATATCCTACAATTGCAGAATTGTCAAAAATATTTTTAGGATTACTTTTTTCCACATCAGGGATCGAATCCAGGGCCTTGGCTATATCAAGCATGATTTCTATAGTTGAGTTATAGCTTCAGTTCCATAGAACTAACTTGAATAATCAAGCTCCTGAGAATCATAAATAAAGACCCAAGAATCCCTTCACTTTCACAAAGAATGATTACATGAACAATCCATTTTAAATGTTTGATAAGCACAGTCAAATTTCTTAGATAGAAAACCATTTGGATTAGACAGTAGGAATGCCATATATACAGCAAAAAAATGTACAAACAAGGAGAAATTCATAAGAATATAAACACATTTGTTATGTGATTTAAAGTTATGATTTAAAACTTGCTTGAAGGCAGCTTTTGTATTTCACATACTCTATAATTTATAAATCAAAGAGCAATTCATATAACTTTCAACATTCTTTCATAGAACTGTTTATCAATAATTAAATAATTTTTGTAACTACCATTCAGTGTATAAAAAAGAAAATCATATTGTCTCTATATACCAGTGAATAAAGCAACTTACTCAACATGCCATGATTTCCTCAAGTACAATTTAAAAAGATGGCCCATCTATTTGGCCTTCAGCTATGGGTATAGAAATTGTGTTGTGCATATGTGTGTGTATATGTGTTGTTTGTAGTGTGTGATTGTTAAGTATATTATACTATAGAAAACAACAAATGATCCTATATGTAAAGGAAAATACATTATTATGACCTCAAATGACTGAAGAGAAACAGATTAAATATCTAGAGAACTACATTCCCAATATCTGTTGAATTTTACATGCCTTTTCATCTACTAAATGTGTTTAAATTTTAGGTTGTGTAATCAGTTATTTATATATTTATTTCAGACCATACCCATTGCTGATCAGGAACCATACCTAACAGGCTCAAGGGAATATGAAGTGCTGGAATTTGATGGTGTTCTGGGAACCAAATACAGCGGTAGGATATAACCAAGATAGGTCTCATGTAAGGCAAACCCCTTAGGCCTGTATTATCTCTCTCCAGCCTTGTACATTGTTTTAAGCTTTTTAAGTGCAAGACTGCTAAGAAAACCAGTCTATTCTCCTTAGAACAGCAAAGAAAAAAGGAATTATTTAAAAAAAAATCTAACTGTATAATTCTATGTTATTCAGAAAACAAAGGAAATCATTAAAAAACATGAGTCTATTAGTCTCAAATAATCCAGTAAGTATGGAGAGTTAAAAATGTTCTGGGGGAAAAAAAGGCAAGGCTGAAGAGACAGGACAATAGTTAAAGCGCCTGCCTGGCACTCAGCCAACCTAGGTTTGCTCTCCGGCATGCCATATGGTACCCCTGAGCCTGCCAGGAGTGTTTCTGAGTGAAGAGCCAGGAGTAATCCTTGAGTAATCCGCCAGGACCCAAAACAAATCCTTGTGGCCCTCAAAACAAAAGAAATAGTCCATAAAACAAAAATCTTGTTTGTGGTTAAAAATTTTCAACTTCTCATCATCATCAAGGAGCAGAATCCAACCAGGCTCAACTATTTCCAGACGGCTGAAGCAATGACAGCTAGTCAGAACACAGCCATGCTCATGCAAACCAAACTAGTCTGCAACTCTGCTTGAGATGTTTGTATTCTCACTGGGTGGTGTGCAGTTCTCCTGGAGGCAGGACTCTACTTTATCCATACACTGTGTTGTCAGTAATGTACCAGCATGGTAGCACAAAAGAAAGGAGTTGAGAAGAATCAGGGACTGGAGTGGTAACACAATGGTAGGCATTTGCCTTGCAAGCTGCACGCAACTGACCCAGGATGGTCTCGGTTTCGATCCCTGGTACCCCAGAGCCAGGAGTGATTTCTGAACACAGTGCCAGGAGTAACCTACTAGTACTGCTGGGTGTGGCCCCAAAACCAAACTCCCCCACCCAAAAAAAAGGAGTTGAGAAGGATAGCAGCAGACCAGGATTTAGTGTCATGTCATGCCATGCCAAAGCAAGAGGTACAGAGAGAAGACAGTACAAGATATGCAGCAGACAATGGTTCAATCCTCAACACTACATGGTCTGCTGAGCACTTTGTTTATAGCCCTGGAGTCCCAAGCATCACTTGAGCACTTTTGGGAAAACCCCAGAAACCCCAGAGCACTTTCACTCTTTGCATGTAGGAGGTCCAAATTTAATCCCTGACTCTGCATGGTCTCTGTGAGTGGATTCAGAGTCCAAGTATGTCCCCAAATCCAAACTCAAACTTAAAAGATATCACAGCAAAATACAAAATCTTAATTAGAAATTCATATATATTAATATAAAATATATTTGGCTCATATGGATTAATTTTTAATAATGATCATTCTTCAATACATAGTTGACCTGATTTCTAAAACTTGCACAATCCATTCTGAAAAAGCCTATGTGTACTGTTGGCAAACTACACCCAGAAAAGTCTGAATGTTTGTGATGTGACTCTGTATGTGTGTGTGTGTGTGTGTGTGTGTGTCTGTGTGTGTGTATGCATGCATGCACGCATGTGTGTATCTATTTTGACCATATCTAGGTCACTTCCAGCAGTACTCAGACAACCAAACAACCAAGGGGTGCTACAAATCCAGGCACCACAATCAAAACATATGCTTCAGCTCTATGATCTATTCTCTCCCTAAATATGTCT
>PVKC010008933.1:0-27476 GCA_004027635.1 Crocidura indochinensis
CAGCTGCCCAGGGTGGCAGAGGTAAGGAAAAATAAAGTGGAATATTTCTTTCCTGGTGCTGCTCCCTCTCCCCACTTCACATGTATCACCCAGGGACCTCTACCAGCATCACCTTTATACTTTTAAATTCTTTGTGTGTGTGTGTGTGTGTGTGTGTGTTTGGGCCACACCCAGTGATGCTCAGGGGTTACTCCTGGCTGTCTGCTCAGGAATAATTCCTGGCAGGCACCGGGGACCATATGGGACACCGGAATTCGAACCAACCACCTTTGGTCCTGGATCGGCTGCTTGCAAGGCAAACACCGCTGTGCTATCTCTCCAGGCCCGCCATACTTTTAAATTCTTATATAGGTACAGTTTAATATACAAAGAGGAAGATGTGGAAAAATAAGTACAAGAATTGTGAAGATTATTAGTAGTTGGTTTTAAATCTGTATTTATAATAAGCATGAATCACTGTTATGTGAGATACATGCTTAGGGACTGAAGTGATGGCACAGCAGGGAGGACATTTGCCTTGCATGTGATGCACCCAGGTTCAATCCCTGGAATCCCATATGATTCCCCAAGCCTGCTTGGTGTACTTTCTGAGTGCAGAGCCAGGAGTAACACCTGAGTACTGCCAGGTGTTGCCCAAAAACAAACAAACAAAAAAATGGTTGGGTTTTTTTTTCAATTTACAATATTACAATTTACAACATTGCAATCATACAATAAGCAATTTTAAAATAAATCTTTATTAATCACCATGATTACAAGCATGTTTGTAGTTGGGTTTTGTTTTTTATTTTTTAAAAATCAATTACATTTATGGGGCCAGAGTGGTGGCACAAGGAATAAGACATTTACCTTGCAAATGGCTGACCTAGGACAGACAGTTTGATCCCCCGGCGTCCCATATGGACCCCCAAGCCAGGAGTGATTTTTGAGTGCATAGCCAGGAGTAATCCCTGAGTGCCACCAGTTGTGCGCCCCTGTCCCAAAATGAAACAAAAACAAAGAAAAGGACAAAGAAAAAGAAAAAGCACATCCAGAGAGAAAATTTATCAAAGACAAAGCAAGAGATTGTAAAGAGGTAAAGGCAAATGTTTTGCATGCACCCAACCCCAGTTTGATTCCCAGCATCCCAAAGAACTAGGCGTAAACTTTGAGCACTTCAGGTATGCTCTAAGCACTCTCCACAAAGAATTAGTATAACTTTTGTTTCTGAAGACAAGACTAGTGAAAAATATGCTGGAGAAATACAAACTTCCTACAACCGGTTTTATTGTGCTAGTCATTGTGCTCAGCTCTTTCTGCTCTACTCAAGAAGAATAAGAATGCTTCTTCTAGCATAACTGCTAGAACCACAAAGAAAGACTTCATTATAAGTTCCATTACTTGACCTGCACAGTAACCAAGATCTCTAGATACAGAGGTCTGATGTTACCATCCAAGACAAAGCAGAAGTCTTCCATACACCACGAAAGCACCAAGGGAGTAAATGATCATGCAAGGAGTCTATAGTTAATTCCATGACAGTATACTTCAGGGGTGGAGAAACCCTGTATCTCCTAGGCCAAGGAAATTCCCTCTACAATATCCCCAATAGTTACTGTGCCTATGCGGGGGGGGGGGGGAAGAAAAGGGAAAAAAAGCACAGAACAATCATTTTTCCACATATTTATCAATCAATCTATCTTTTTCTGACGTCTTTATTTTGGTGCAGAGATTGAAGTTGATGTCTCCAATATTATTTTATGTTATTTTCTCTTATCTTTCTCTTTCTTTTTGCACTCCAGCATGATTTGATTTCAGAACCGAGACTATTGAGTAGTGCTTGTCTTTATTGCTGTAGTGCTCACTAGATATTTAATTTGATATTTCTTTCTGTATTGTTGTGGTGTTTCAATTACCCTTTTCACATCCTCTCTCAAACTGAGGTTGAAAGCTCTAGAAGGATGCCGCACATTTTCAGTGCATTTGTCTTCTTTTTTTTTCTTATTTTGTACCCTAATCTATTGCTTTTCTTTTCTTCAAACAAAACCACATAACTCGATTTATCTAGCTCCACCTCTAAAATAGAGGGGAAACAAGGGAGGGTAACAGGACCAAACAGATATATGATCACTAATAGTAAGCTAGACAAAGAGGGGACCACCTACTCTAGCAGCCCGGGGGTGTGATGGTGGTGGGGGATATGGGCTGCAGAAAGGGATTGGGAAGGACATATTTGGTGATGGGTATTCCCCTGATTCAATGTTAATATGTACCTAAAATACTACTGTGAAAGATATGTAAGCCATTATGATCAAAAGAAATTGTGTTATAATCAGAAATGTTCTTTGACTTACATGTATTATTATATTATATTAATTATATTATATGTTATGTTATGTTACTATATTATGTTATGCTAGTTCACCTCAATATGTTAATCGATTTTGTCTCTTGAATAAATTCTTACAATACAAAAAAGAATGCTTCTTCTTTTCTCTAAAGGCTTCCTCTGTAGTACACAAAGTTCCCTTTAAAATAAGCTTAATCTAAAAGTTAACTATTCTAGCTAAATATTCTGCTAGAAATTAAAAATTATTTTCTAAATTATTTAGAATAATTGTATATGCCATAATATATGTCCAAATTTAAAATGTATTCATAATTTAAGGATATCATAAAAACTAAGTAAATTATAGACCAGCTTAGCCTGTATTATTTTTCTCTCTAATCAAAACTACCAATGCCTATTCTCAGAGTAAATTTCAAAACCCTAATTATAAAAGTACTAATCTGACTTAGAACCAGTGATCTGGATCTCCCTGACACTCTTTCCTCTGCACACCAAGTCCCCATGAAGCCAGCAGCCAGAAGTAGGTAGATGCAGGGGTCACATAGGGGGCACAGTCATGGATAGAACTTGAGCTGGTAGTCAATATGATATACCACTAGAATCAGTATAATCACCCTGAATAACGCAGGCGCATCACAGTAATATATGATGGGCCATCATTTTCCCCTGCTGTTTCTCATGCAGTTGTGATGACCATAACTCAACAACAAATTTGTCATAAACCTTCAAAGAGGTGGGGTGGGAATCATCAGGCTTGCTTACATCTGTTCTGGGGGCATATGATTCTTTCTAATATGAATCCAAATATATTTACAACTATATTTGCTTACTATGTAAAAATGGCTACGCTTAAATATCAGTGTTTCACAGGCACAGAATTTGCCTCTTCTGTTGCTACAATGATGAACCAAAGAGAGACAGTTGTGGCAGGGTAAACTTTTATAAGAAGGAAACATCTTATTTCTGCTCCAGATGCTGCCAAAACACATCTGCACTCTCCAGGACAGAAATGAACCCCAGGAAGAAGGAGTTATTGTTTACCAGCCTGTCCTAATGTTTGCTGAGCTCCACAAGATGCATTTGTGTTCGTTGTCTGAATCATTTTTATGTATGAAACAAAAGGGCCTGCCTTCATAATTCTAATTCCCTTTTCTGACCTATCTGGGGTGACTTTGGGAGGTGATGTATGTGTGAGGTGGTTAACAGCTGCAGGGCTCATTATTTTCAAATTGCAAAATAAGAAAGCAGAGAATTATACCTTCTGGAGGTAAAACAAAGGAGTTTTCCCAACTCTATGGAAAATGGCAGGAGTCTTTCGAAAAACCTGTCTTCAATTCCTTTAGAAAGCTCATGCACACAGTGCTTGAAGATATGACAATATTCAATGACCTCCTGAGTCTGCAGAAGGGTGGGGCTAAAATATATAAAAATCATAAATAGAGGGGTCATAGTGATAGATCAGCAGGTAGATTGCTTGTCTTGCCTTCAGTTAGGCCAAGCTTGATCCCTGGTACCACATATGGTCCCCTGGTCCCCTGAGCCCACCAGGAGTAATCTCTGAGTAGACTCAGGAGTAAAGTAGCACTCAGGGGTCACTCTAGGCTCTACACTCAGAAATCGCTCCTGGCAGGCTCGGGGAACCACTGGAATACCAGAATTCGAATCACTGTTCTTCTGCATACTACAAGACAAACACCTTACCTTGATGCTATCTATCCAGCCCCCAGGAGTAAATCTTGTGCACCACCAGGTCACATACAGTGGTTAAACTTCAACCTTTCTGCTTAAATTTTAAGCTTGTTCAGAATATTACAACTTATTTTTCATTTTAACATTTACATACAATTTAATGTCTCATGATCAAAAAAATTAAGTTTAAAATATATACCAAGTTGGAAAATAAGGACATGAAAAATTTTTTCAGTGATTGGAACTGGTTTCAGATAAGCCCTTCCTTTTTTTTTTTTTTTTTTTGGTTTTTGGGTCACACCTGGCAGCGCTCAGGGGTTACTCCTGGCTCCATGCTCAGAAATTGCTCCTGGCAGGCACAGGGGACCATATGGGGCACCGGGATTCGAACCGATGACCTTTGCATGAAAGGCAAACGCCTTACCTCCATGCTATCTCCCGGGCCCCAGCCCTTCCAATCATACATGAAGGTGTGTACTCATACATACACACATAAAAACACACACACACAATTTACACACTTCCAGGAGTGGCCACATGTGCCTGCATTCTCTCTGCAGGATCCCCTTAGGAGCAGTCGCCAGTATGTCTGCTGTTGGTCTCCAGTGTATGCAACAGCTTTTCTGCTCCTTCCATCCACCTGGCCCATCAAACAAACCAGATCTAGACTAACTAGTTCTTAAGCCATAGAATCCTCAAACCATAAAAATCAAAATTCATAGTCTGTTAGATTTGAACATGACCTTTCAGATGGCTAATTAAATCCCCTGAGAAAACTAGCAACCAGATAGCACCTTTCCTCTAAACATAGGATTTTGGCCAAGGCTGATTGTTCTAGGCCAAGGCTGAATGTGGATCTTGCTATAGACTGTGCCATGCAGAGGGTACAAAGGGGTTCCATGAAAGAACTGATGCCTGAGGAAGAAGTAGAAGGTGACAGGACCATGCTACTTGGTCTACAGTAGGTTAAAATTACCATCTGAAGAGCAACCTCTCCAACACTAGAAACTGCTACAGTTAATTCCATCATTGGTAGGATTTTAGAAATAATGGTAGAGGGAGATCTTAAGGTCATAAATATTAACTAAGCATGACAGGATTACCTTTTTATTCTAGTAAGCAGTGATAGCAATTGTAAAATTTAAAAATCCACCTAATTGCATTGCACTTGTATGAAGATATCTAGTTTGTTTTTGTTTTTGGGTAACACCCAGTGATGCTCAGGGGTCACTCCTGGCAATACGCTCAAAAATTGATCCTGGCAGGCTCAGGGACCATATGGGATTCCGGGATTCAAACCACCATCCGTCCTGAATTGGCTGCATGCAACATCCTACCACTGTGCTAACTTTCTAGCCCTCTAGTTTTCTTTTGATTCTTTTTCTATTAGCTCATTTCTCTATACCCACATGTAAAAATATTATTTAGGAATCAGAGTGATAGCACAGCAGGTAGGCCATTTGCCTTGATGCATCCGACCCAGATTCAACCCCCAGTATCCCATAAGAATTCAAGCCAGCCAGGAGTAATTTATGAGCACAGAGCCAGGATAACCCTGAGTGCCACCAGGTGTGGCCAAAAAAAAAAAACAAAAACAAAAAATTTATTCACTACTAGGCATATATATATTTATATATATATATATAGGTGATACATATAGAGATAGGTGTTAGACACAGTATATACAATCATTTAAAAATCATATAGTTTTCAAAGATGAATTGTTATCTGTTATTAACATGAATTTAGTCCATTTCAGCTTTTTTTTTCTTTTCCTAAAAACAATTCTACTTTCATAGCAGAATGATTTCCCTTGAGCTGAGTCTCTCTTATGGATGGAAAAAAAGAAAGAAACAGCTTCTCCATCATTGTAGCACTTGTACTTCATGTTATATCCAGCCATTGAAGAGTTTTTATTTTTCCTTTAGGAATATTCCAAAATGACTTCCAAAATGCCCTAGCTTATCTTTGCTTCAACAGGAATTTGCTTTGTAATATCTTTATTTGTTCTGTCAAGTTTGCCTTGAATTTTAACATCAGAGTTTAACACTCCTTAAAGTCAGTCCAGCTTCAACCCACACCAACTTCTTTCAACACCTAACTAACCCAGGAATGGTGATGTTATGTGAACTAATTCTCCACTGGATCTTCAATGTGGTCAGCAGACAGTGTTTTCTGTAAAAGGCATTTTTCCTCTGTAAAGGGAGAAGAAAGCTAACTCTAGTTTCCTGTGGGCTGCCTTTTGTGGATTCTGAGAGGGAAAAGGTTAATTATTAACAGGTCTGTGTATGTGCTGCTTACCACTCACCTCTGGGTTCCTTCAGTCTCACACCGATCAGCAGTAGCCATAACACACTGTATACAAATGAAGATTTTTATTGCTTTCTTCAGTAAGATTCAAGATGAGTTTTTAAAAGTTAGTCTTTAAGATTTATCTCTGTGTTCTGTCATGGGGTTTTCATAATTTCTTTAATCAATGTTGTCATCTCCCTTATTCCTTAGGCTTTACATTAGTGTTTTAACAGCTCACCTTATTTTAAATAGCAATTCTCAGAATTTATATATTCATTCAACCTAACAAGAACCTCAGGAGTACCTGATAAATATAAGTAAGGCACTGAATTGGGTACACAGTTATATGTTATCAAGATACCATATGCTCCAGGCAAGCTAGTGATTTTAGTCATTACAATTTATCTATGATTTCACAATTTAAAATATCCCTAATAATAAATATAAAGTCTTCATTGGAATGTTCCTTAAGAGAATTAGAGTCCTAAAACATCCCTTAACATTATTTGAAGCACTGGGCATAAACTAGCAAATGTACCACAAAATAACTTAAATTTAGTTAACAGGATCAGTAGAAGTAAAAGTCAGGTTCTAAATAGAATTGGTGAATTCAAAATTTCTCCCAGAAACCTTCAAACTGTCTATTTACACATAATCCACCTGTCTACCTCTTCATATATTATATACATAGAGAGGGATTCTTTTTTTTTTTTTAGAGAGGGATTCTTAACCACTTAGTTCTTAGTGAGAAATGTCATTGATTTTCTGCTTCAAGAGATACTATGCAGGGGCCGGAGAGGTGGCGTTAGAGGTAAGGTGTCTGCCTTGTAAGCACTAGCCAAGGAAGGACCGTGGTTCAATCCCCCAGCATTCCATATGGTCCCCCCAAGCCAGGGGCAATTTCTGAGCGCTTAGCCAGGAGTAACCCCTGAGCATCAAATGAGTATGGCCCGAAAAAAAAAAAAGAGAGAGATACTATGCAAAGGCTTCATTTTTTAAAATATTCTGGATTAGAAAAGCAGCATAACATTTCTTGAATTTGGCAACATTTTCTCTATTCAGAATTACATATAAACATCGAAAGAAATCTGAAAATAAAAACTAATTGAAAAAAATTTATCATATTGAAAATAAATACAATCATTCATCCTATTTCACAAACTTATTCAAAAGCTAGAAACTCTTTGTATCAAGTAGTTTTTCTTATATCAATTATAATTCCATGTTATCTACCCCAAAATGTTAATTATTTTAAAAAGATAGGACTCCATAGTCCTATGAAAAGGAGGATCTTACCCTCCAGAATGTGAATTTGTATCCTTAAACAATCTCTCTGCTACCTGTATATAGTATTTTTTGAAAAATACATATGGAAGATCTACTGCAGTCAGAGAGATAGTACAGTGAGTAGGGCTCTTTTTTTGCATGCAACCTTCCCAGGTTCAAACCCCAAGCCTCCCATAAAATCCTATGAGCACTGCCAAGAGTAATTCCTGAGTGCAGAGCCAGAAGTAACCCCTGATCACATCTGGGTGTAGCCCAAAACAAACTAGTAAACAAAACAATCATTACAAGATCAGTGTCTTCTAAAAGCAGTAGGAATACAGGTTCATTGTACATAAATAATTTTATATTCTCAGCCAAAAGTGGTTGCATGATCAGTTATTCAAACCTTGAAATCTCTTTGGTTTTAAGTTCAAGCTAGAGGTTACTCTCTGAGGTAAGAGGAAGGTTAATTATCATTTATTTTACTGTTTTTATTGTTTGAGCTTTTCCTCTCAAGCCATAATTTACCTTGTGTTTTTACATGCCTCATCATTTCCACATTAACAATGTGTTGAGGTCTATGCTTTTTAACATAAAATAGTTTTGTGTGTGTACATATAAGAGAGAGAGAGTAAGAAAGAGAAAGACTTTGGAAGTTGATACTTCCTTACATTCAAGAATGAGAATATAAATTTGCTTGTATTGAGAAACATTTTTTGTGGCAGAAACTCCCTAATAAACCCATCTATAGCAAGACTTATATAAATCCTAGGTTCTTCCCTTACTGATCCCCATTGATCTTAGACAATTCCCTTAATCTCTTACAACCTTGATTTTCTCACTCGTAAAAAAAAAAATAATGCACTAATAGACATCTATACTTTATGGGGTAGTTGGGCCTCAACTACAGAGATATTGATAATTAATTATTATGTAGATTCCACTCTAACTATGGGCTACATTACACATTTTTTAATCATGAAAGATTAAAAAAAAGATTAGAGAAAAAAATATAGTCGAAATTTGTTTTCTTTTTGGGCCGGAGAGATAGCAAGGTGGTAGGTCATTTTTTTGCATGCAGCTAACCAGGACGGATGGTGGTTTGAATCTTGGCAAACAATATGGTCCCCCGAACCTGCCAGGATCAATTTCTGAGTGCAGAGCCAGGAGTAAGCCCTGAGCATGGCCAGGTATGACCCAAAACAAAAACAAAAAAAAAATTTTGTTGTTTTCTTTACATTATCTGTAGGTTGAAATCATTCAAATACTTTTGATAGCTTCTTAGGCATGTGGTGCCAAGAGTAACACCAGTGAAAAGTTGATATCACATAAATATAACAATGGATTTGTATTGCCATTATGTGTACATAATGAAGAGTATCAGTAAAAAGATATGTTTTAAGCAAACTCCTTACACATAATATTTAAAACAAACTCTCTACACATTTCTTTGATCTTTCAAAGAAAGTGTAGAAACTTAATAAAAAGTGGAAGAAATTAGATAGTAAATGAAGCTCCCTGCTTCCATCTGAATCGCCTTTGCTTGAAACAAGAAATCAAGTAATTAACATTCTTCTATATAGTCCTTTTCTTAGAATGATGCACTACTGACTATCTAAGAAGTCTAATGACATTCTTCAAACTTCCAGGGTTATTTTAAACTGGAAAATTTCCTGTTTCCAACTTTCTTTATTGTCGCTAAGAAATTGGTTCTTTTGACAATACATATGCATTATTCAGAAGGAGTTATCTAAGCTCATTTAAAAAATTCTGAATGAAACAGGTACTGGTGCAAATGAGTTCTCTTATGTGATGCATATCTAGTGCTCCGCCCAGGTGGATTCAAGTAAGGTCACGAAGCACTTGTTAGTGCCACTATTACTTCATGAGAGGTTTGAATGGAATTTCTGAAAATGATATTAGATGAAGAAACAAAAAATTGTAATTGATGTTTAAGCAGAACTTTACTGTTTACTCTGTATTTCTCCTATATGATATCTCTCTTAATATACACAATAATCCCTATTTTATCTCATATTCTGGATAAAGAAGTTTTGAGAATTTGCTTTGTTCAAGACAGAGGAACCCTATGAGGGAAGTTTGGCTTCTTTCCATAACTCTTTAGAGAAGAACTTGTGCACTGATCTCCCAATCCTGGGTCAAGTTGTCTCCACATATTGGAGATAGATTTTTGTCATACAAATCCAGCAGTACAGAGGCCATAAAGTATACTCTTTCTGTGCAATAGACAAAACAAAAATGGAAACCCTGACTCTAAAGATACTTGGAAAATTCTTTAACAACATCAAATCAATCTCAGTATCCTTACATTACAGTAAGAAGCACCTTATAGCATTATTGGAGGATTAAATGGAGTAAAATACAAAAAGTACTTAAAACATAGCTAGCATTGATAAATATTAGCTTTTTAAGAAATAGGAGATTAGAGCAATAGTATAGTGAGTAGAGTTTGCCTTGCACAAAGCTGACCCAGGTTCAATGCATGGCACCTGATATGGTTTCCCATGCCCTACCAAGAGTTACCTCTGAGTGTAGAGCCTAAAGTAATCTCTGAGCACTGCTGGGTGTGGCCATACAAATAAGTAAGTATAAATATTATTGGTGTATTTGGAGGTAAAAATAACAAGCTATACAATCTCTGTGGTCTGGTTTTGACCTGAGTTTTATCCCAAGCAAGAATTTCTTTTCTTTTTTGCTTTTTTTTTTTGGGGGGGGGGTCACATCAGGCAGCACTCAGGGGTTACTCCTGACTCTACACTCAGAAATCGCTCCTGGCAGGCTCAGTGGACCATATCGGATGCCGGGATTCGAACCACCGTCCTTCTGCATGCAAGGCAAATGCCCTGCGCCTATACTATCTCTCCACTGCCCCCCAAGCAAGAATTTCTACTAGAATTTCCAGCTAAGCAGAACCAGAACAGGTTCCGAAAAAATAAAGAAGAAGAGGAAAAGAAAAAGGGGGTTTGGGGGATACCTCTTCATGTGGAAATAAACAGCAAGAGTTATAACTATTAAGGAAGTAAGCATACAAAGAAAATATAGATATCTCCATTGAATCTTTTGGGATACTCCAGGTGGAGGGGGATAAGATTCAGAGCACATTTTCATCTCACGCCGTGGTCTTGTGGAGACTAAAAAAATAGTTTACAGCAGTCAGGGTCTTCAAGTAGTATCTCAAGCTTGTGGTCTCTTTGAAGTTGAATCTGGTAGAAGGCAACAGTCCACATTGAGGGGAGGTGGGAGAAAGAAGGCCACATAGAATAAGTTATCAGGAGCAGTGGCTGCAGCTTCTTGTTGGAATGAGAGATTGGAGGTTGAGAGGATGTCCCTTCACTTTGGGAGCTGGATGACAGTTTACTGGGGCAAGCGGAAGGTCCCAGTTCCTGAGGAGTTAAGGACTGAGAGTAAAGAGTTAAATTGGGAGAGATAAGGGATCAAGGTTGAGGAAGTGAGAGGATAGCAGGGTTTTTGTAGGGTGGTGATGGGGAGGGGGGAAGGAGGGATAATATATAACAGGGGATATATATATATATATAGGCAGGAATTATGTACAATCCAGATTAAACAAACATAGAGGAGTCCACCACAAACACTCACACCCACTTATATACAGGCATTAGAGATCTATTTGTAGGTTGTAGTTGGAGGTCTGACTCTTATGAGGTGGATCAAAACACTTAAAAAAAATTGGGCCAGTACATAGAAGGGGAAAGGTTTTCCAATTTCTAGGCCTTTCATTGATGGTGGGGTGAACTTTGCTAACTGATGCTTTTGGGTTTAGATTGTGCATGGAACATTTTAGGGTAAACATAATTTTCATGTCTAGAGTATTAAGCAATATGGTAATGAGTACTATAATAGGGTCTAATCCATGTGGGTCTACTCCATGTGGTATCATTCACCATGCCCTGTGCATTGATGTTCCTCTCCTGAAAGGAAACTGTCAGAGTGGGCATTATGACATAATAGTAACATAGCTTGACTTGAGAAAGAGAAAAGAAAAGAAAAAAATTTAAAAAGTAAATAGTAATTTGCAAAATCATAACATTCAATGAACAGAGTCTATAACAACAGTGTATATTGTGCATAGACTATTTGCTTTTATATATATATATATATATATATATATATATATATAAATCTGGCACTATCTTACTGAAATACAATTGTGAAAGACTTGTAAAAGAATCAAAATAATTTAAAAAAATCTAAGACAGAAAAATAAATAAATAAGTAAAAATAATAAATAGAAAGAAATGCCCAGAAAAGAAAGATTTATGTGATTTCACAGTGCCTTTTGTTGACTAAAGGAAAACCAGTCTAATTTAAAATTGTATCCGGGAAAACATGCTTCATGAACATAGTCACCATGTTTGCATTTGGTCAGCTCCATAACTCACTCTACTCCTAAAAAGAGAGGTTAATCAAGCCCTAAAAAATTATGGGCATACTGGCTGAGAAGCTGAAAGTTGGCCATCCCACAAGGGGTGGGCTTAGTCCCCACCCTGCCAAAGCCTGGCCAGCTGCACCCACCACCCACAATCCCAACTTCCCAATGACCCAATTTCACCAACTCAACCATGGATCTCTGCAGAGACGCCAAATCTACCAAAACTCCAGCTATGTTAGTAATTGGGCTGGCATCACCAGGACTTTTTTGGAGTGAGTGAAGGTACATTTCCTGTGCCTTGTATATTTTCAGAAGGCCTGGCAGCCAAAAACATACTTATAAAAGCTATTGTATCAGCCATAGAGTTTGGAATTCCTGAGTTCCAAAATTTTTAATATGGTCATCTCAGAAAGAATACATCATTTTAGATGTCAACATGGATTTGTAGACACCTAATATTCAGAAACAAAACAAAGCAGATCAACTAGCAACAAAAGCTTACTAAGCCTTCTGACAAAATCTTAATAACCTCGGTATGAGATACAATGATTTTCACAAGTTTTCATGTTCTTGTGGTCTTCTTTTCTTTCTTCCCTTTCTTAAAAACAATTTTATTGCCATCATCTGAAAACAAATGTATTATGAATAACTATGTATACGTGTGGCCTTTAAATAAAGTAATTTATATTTAAATTTTTTTTGGTTATTGGGCCACACCCGGTGACACTCAGGGGTTACTCTTGGCTATACACTAATAAATTGCTCCTGGCTTGGGGACCATATGGGACGCCGGAGATCAAACTGAGGTTCATCCTGAGTCAGCCACATGCAAGGTAAATGCCCTACCACTGTGCTATCACTCAGCTCCAAATTGCTTAATTTTAAATAAAACCTAATTAATTCAGCAGATTAACAAGTTAAATTCATATAAAAATTCCATTGACAGTTGATCCACAGCATCAAAAAGGCTATTGGTCAATACTATGAGAGTATTGAAAAGTAAAGAAATTAGATTATATGAAAATTGTTTAAATAAATATATAAAACTAAGTACATGAGATTTCATTCAAACACATGGTCTCATTCCAACACCAAATTCAATGACTTTCATAAACTGGGAGTACTTATTTGATATAATGAGCTTACAAAAAGCAGTTACTCTGTTAATTTTTCTCTTCTCTCTTAGCATATACTTAGTTTAAAATTAAATTTTCTATATGCAACTCCAGGCTCACATGAATGTTCACGTAAGGTCCATCATGTGTTGCTTCACTGGTCTCCCTGTCTGCAGAAATATAAAGGCCACCCCAGGCCAACTTGATTATATCCAGGATGTGCAGCAGAGGTGAAAAGCCTCCTGAAACTGTTTTTCAATCATCATCTTTCCAGCCAAGTTGAACTGAGGACACTAAAACCAGCAATTAAAAGCCTCAAGTTTAGAAATACGTTCAGTTTCCCAAGTCCCCAAATGGCAAAGGTTAAGTGAATTACGTGAAGATAATTCACCACAGTCTCAGGGGACCATCTTGCTAACTTCAGTTTGCTAGCTGTTTTGGTCTTATTTTTCCTTCCAGTGATATGCTTCTTGCCATAATACTGCCAAAGTAAATATCAGGAAAAAAAGAGGAGAGAAATAAAATCCTTCAATCTGTCTTTGGGAGGAAAACCATGTCATTAGTACTTTTAGTGCTTTTGTAACACTAAAGGCATTTTCCTCTAGCTATTTTCAAGAAGAGTCGTGAATAAATTTACACTCACCTCATATTAAAATATTTGAGAGCTTTACTGTGCTGCTTCCCAGCTTAAATTGGGTGTGTTGCCGGGCATCTTACTGCGTGAGACCATAATGGGACCCACAACTCTCCTCCAGGCTGAATTAGAACCACCCATTACACCTCGAGTTGTGTGGTAACACCTCTGCAGTGTTTCCAATTAACTTTGTAAGTTTTTAATCAGTGACAAATGCATCTTTGTAAATTCAATTTACCTTTTATTGCAATGCTATAAACCGTCTTGCAGCATTCCGGTACTTTGTGAACATTTTACTTGCTACTGACATAAGACAGCTGCCGGACCTACAACAAAGGCTAAGCTTTATGAGTTACCTGAATTAGGATGTAGGTAAAGTAATTAAACCCCAAAGAGAAAGCAGAGGGACGGGCCAGGGAAGACAGATTAGCCCTCTGGATACACACATGCGCCAAAACTCAGGAAGAAACCTCCGGAAGCAACTTTGCTGCTAAAATCTTCAAGATTCAAACTCTAGAAAACTTCCCTCCTCTCTTCTGTGAATTTAAACTCATGATATGTTGAAAGAGATAGATCAGTGAAAAGGTCAGGCATGTTTTATTAATAAATCCATACTGCCATTTGTTTTTCTTTTTAATCAGATTCAAATGTATACTGTTAAAGACCCACGGGTGATTAGATCATAAATCTGAATGACCTTGAAGATGATGAAGGAAATGCTTCTCTATAAAGTGATCATCATGCTGCCAGTTTCATCATTTACACATTTTTACAGGTGCAAAGAAAATGTTTAATTTCAAGTTGCTTTCAAGAACCATTCAGGATAAAAAATTACTTTATTAAGATCACTAGATAATAAAATTAGCTAATCACATTACCAGAAAATGCATCTTTTTTTCTTTCAATTCTTGCCCCTTAAAATCAATAAAAGCACAAAAATTAGGGTAAAGGGTAACAGAAGTGTTTGACCTACTTATTCTAATACTCTAGCTTAGCTTTTGCTTTGCTTAAATTTTACTAAGAACACATTAACTCATTACCCCTTGCTGCAAATTACTAACTAGCTGTAAGTAATATGGTCATGAAACATGTCTTTTGTTACACATTTAATCAAAAGTCTGCATTTCTATAAAGGCAAACATTATGAATGACATTTATGGGTTTTCCTCAAATGCTAAAAAATTCTTTTGTCTTTTTATTTCAGATTTATCACTCAACCTGAGACATGTGGCATTTAAGATCTAGTTCTGAACCTTGCTATTATCACGTTGCAGATATTTTAAGTATTCTAATTTGTCAGGAATTTTTAGATTCCGGCATTATTTAAATTCATTAAGTCATTAATTTATCCATCAATTCATCTATCAAGTGCTTAATACCTGCCTGGGATAAATAATGATGGATGTGGTCCCTCATAAATGCAGTACACATTGCAAACCTATTTACATTTATGTGTGGTTCATTTCAAATGCTTGTTTAGACTTTATATATATATATTAAGGGTTTTAAGAATCAGCTATGACCTAGAACTTTTCATTGAAACTGTATATCATTACCATTTATAAACCACAGACTTGACTTTCTTTGACCTTTTCTGAAGGGTCTACTGCGTGAATTCTGTTTTGATTCTTTTGTATGTACTATCAACACTTTCGATAGCTTATGAATTCTTTATAATACAGAGACAAACCAGTGAAAATACAGCTTTGCCCATTCTTTATTACAAGCATTAAAGAAATAAGAAAGTGCTTGGCAGGTTACAATATAGCAACTTTAGAATATAAGAATTTGACAGGAAAAGTGTCTAACTGATCATTAGTTTTCAGCACTTCTTCTGGGTGCTCAGGAGAAAAGTAGGGCCAGATTCAAGAGAGGAGTTCCAGTAGATGGTACTGAGTAACTACAGTATGTATCTCACAGTTTGATGGCCACCCTACCAAGTGATCTTTAGAAGAATAGTCCTGTAGCAAAGACAAGGGCTCAGAACCTTGGTGCAGCACAATCCCTTCTGAGGGAGCCTCCAAAGGACCGCTAATTCTTTACCACGCAAGTTTCAGGCTAACAAAAACAAAAAACAACAAACTTTCCCTCTGGGAATGCCTTTCAGAAGGCTTTTGTGATCATTTCCCAAGAGGTCATCTGACTCTCAATCAGACATAAGAACATGCTTTAAAGCTTGGATGGATCAGAGATGAGAAAGGAAGCTTCCCTTGCACTTGGCCAATTTCATAAACATTTTTAAAGCTTCCTTATAATATTTCCTACGTACAAAGGAGTTTATGGTACTATTTGTGATGTGCAACTTAGTTTCATTAAAACAAATCTAAAAGAAAGTTTGTATACAAATGATTTAGTTATGTAAAACTAGTTCTTAAAATAATTAATTAGGGATCACAAGGAATTATCATTTTGAATCCTGGTCAGCAAACAATTTTTAAAAAATCAATGAACATTGGAGGCTTCATTTTCTCCACACCTAAAAAACAGGGAAAAAAAGATTAAAATTCCTCTGATATTGTCAGGCATTCTCAGCACATGCACAACCCGTATCCTCTGCAACAGCTCAATCAATAGGGAAGAGTAATGTAATAATTGCTGCAATGTCTTCTATAATTCCTCAATGGGGTAGCAACAGCATTTCAATAATATTCAGAGAGACTATTTATGGTGCTTAAAGTAAAAAGTTTCTTCCATGTGCAGAATAACAAAACCCTCAGCCCTGATATTTAACACTATAGGTGAAAAACTCGAGTGAAAATTTTAAAAAATTAAGTACACATTATATTCATTATATTTCATTTTCAAACATCCTATCCAGAGAGCAGTCAGAAAATGCAAAGTCTAAAAAGCAAAGTCTAGATATCTGGCCATTTAAATAATGCTTGGTGATCATTAATAGGGCATATGCAAGTTATATAAGACAATGAAATTATTAAAAAGCAAAAATATTCTCTGTGTGATATGAAAAATTCTTCAAGATTCCTTTTTTGAGGAGCCAGAGAGATGAGATAGGAGATAAAGTATTTGCAATGCATCCTGCCAACCTCAGATACTCAGCACTACGCATGGTCCCCTGAGCACCACCAGAGGTCACTAATGAGCGCAGAGCCAGGGTCAGATAGCCCCTGAGCAGCACAGGGGTAAGGCCTAAAATACTTCCCAATAAGTTTTTTGGAGGAAACGAAGCAAAACACGAAAAAATATAGGAGACTATCCTTTACATAAAATTGGAGGGCAATTAGCAAAATATTCTCATTTATTCTATTAAAATTTATATCTAAAACAAATAATGCTTATACCTGGGTGTATACATGATTGAATGGAGCACTGATCTTAATGAAAGATATGAAGTCAAGCTATTTATACATATATGTATGCATATATGAATACATGTAATTTTGAACACATGAACATGTTACTTATGAATATCATAAGTTGTTTAAGTTACTCTATAGCATCAATAACAACTTGCTAAGTACATATTCATAAAGTGGAATGATGCACAGAATAAGATAGTTTTTTATATAATGATATAGAAATATCTCTCAAAGACATTCTTTTTTTTTTTTTTTGGTTTTTGGGTCACACCCGGCAGTGCTCAGGGGTTACTCCTGGCTCCATGCTCAGAAATTGCTCCTGGCAGACACGGGGGACCATATGGGGCACTGGGATTCGAACCGATGACCTTTTGCATGAAAGGCAAACGCCTTACCTCCATGCTAGCTCCCGGGCCCCTCAAAGACATTCTTGTACTGAAAAGAAAATCCTTTCTACTTCGAGTACAGGTGTGGGTGGGGTGGGGAGGAGGGAGACTTGGGACTTGGTGGTGGGAATATTGCACTGGTGGAGGGGGGTGCTCTTTATATGACTGAAATCATACAACTACAATCATATTTGTAATCATGGTGTTTAAATAAAGATAATTTAAAAAAAGAAAATTCACATGCAAAATAATATTTTTCATAGGCAACATTTTTTGTGGAAGGAGTGCATCAATGTATGTTCATAGGACCACTTGATATCTCTATTGGAGAAGAGGAAATGGATAGGGTGAGTGATTATATTAATAAAAACAACTGAAGTGTGGCTTAAAAGAAGAAGGAATGCCTTCACTAAAAAAAACTTTCATGAGACTTTTTTTTTTTTTTGCTTTTGCTCAGGGGTTATTCCTGGCTATGTGCTCAGAAATTGCCCCTGGCTTAGGGGACCATATGGGATGCCAGGGAATCAAACAGCAGTCTGTTCTAGGTTAGCCATGTGCAAGGCAAATGCCTTACCACTTGTACCATGGCTCCAGCCCTTCATGCTACTTTTTTTTTTAACTATGAAAGTATTCTCTTTTTTATTTACTTATTTTTGGGTGGGTTGCTTTTTGGGCCACACCCAGTAACACTCATGGGTTACTCCTGGCTATGTGCTCAGAAATCATTCCTGGCTTGGGGGATTATATGGGATGCCAGGGATCAGTCCCATGGTCCAATTTGGGTCAGCCATTTTCAAGGCAAACACACTACTGCTATGCTATGACTCCAACCCTGAAATATTCTCTTTTTACAAAAATTAAATTAGGAGCTGAGAAGAAAAGCCCAAGAATTAGGGCTCATGTCTAGTATATGCAAGACCCCGGTTTGAATCTGGGCACCACATTCTGGGTGGTCCTCTAAGCTCCCTCTGCACCACTGACCTTGAGTCATCAGACCTACACTGCCAGGCCTCATATCACAGCAGAGAATCCAGGCTCCTATAACCCCGGGTGTAGCCTTTAAAACACATAAAAAATTAAATTCAAACATTTTATTTTAAAATAGTATTGAATTATAATGTCTGAATTTTCCTAAATCAAAAATCAAGTCCAAAAATTCGTCTTTGAACTTGTGAACGAACAAAAAGAAACAAGCTCTAATTTATCTAATTTAAATAAATTAGATAGAGTTCTAATTTAATCCCACTATTCCTATTTTGCCTTCCTGCTTTTCTATGCTAGTTTTGACTGATGTATATAGTCTGATTCTAACTTGAGCTTAATAAAAAGAATTGGCTTTGTTTTGAGCTTAATAAAATGAACTGGCTTTGTTCCTCCCCGATATATAAATAAAAGTCATATTTGTCTTTCTGCCATGCCATCTCCCTCTCCAGAAAGGAAAGACTAAATGGATTGAGACTGTGTAATTTAAAATTTACCTGATTCATTATCACTTTAAAATAATTTATGCATTCTAAGCAGCTGCTTGCCTTCTCCTATGTGTCAATCATGCAAATTATCAAGACTTCCAAGAAACTGGCCTATAATAAATCAGTCTTTAAAGGGAGTATTTCACAGGGTTCTCTTTTCCTATGAAGATACTAACAGCTGTAAAGAGCCCAGACTTTCACATTGGAAAGTAGCAGAGAGATATGAGTTTATCATATAACACATCTAAAATTTCCATCTATATTTGTCCCATTTATAATCTTGGGCAAGTGATCTAACCCTGTTGTATCTCAGTTTTCA
Source organism: Crocidura indochinensis (assembly GCA_004027635.1). Lineage (NCBI taxonomy): Eukaryota > Metazoa > Chordata > Mammalia > Eulipotyphla > Soricidae > Crocidura > Crocidura indochinensis. Next base: position 19,228 of record PVKC010008933.1, read on the forward strand.
TATCTGTACAACTGAAATGAGAATGTCCATGCACAGAGCTGTTATTTAAATGAGGCTGCATTGATGATGGGGAAAGTGCAGTAATTATGGACAGTACTACCATCAATTTTAACATTATTGCCTCTATCTTACCCAAACTATAATAAATATTTGCAACAGGGTTTGTTAAAGTATTTAGTAGAATGCTTGATGATAGAGCAAACAAAAATGCCAGGATTCTCTCCTTTATCACTGAAAAGTCAATGTCCTGGGAGGTCATTCTCCCAAGCAGACAAGAGTAGCTCAGACACCTATTTGATACACAAAGAACTTTCAATGTGAATTAAAATCTTTAGTGTATTGATCAAGAAGGGCAATATTATCTGCAGTAGAGGAAAAGTTTCTTGAGGACCTATCTATCATAAAAAAGGATGCCAAAAGGTGCTTCTGCAACTTTTATCATTGGAGATGCAAGATCAGCATCAAAGATGAGCAATGACTTAATGAGGAAACAGGGAATTAATGGGGAAGTAGTGGCTTGGGGTGCAAGGTGGTTCTATTGAAGATCGCATGTGATTAAGCATGTGCTAGAGAGTCTGGAGCTCAATCATCTATAAACAATAATTTTATGTTAGCTCATCTTAGAAATAACTATTGTTATAGTTTAGGTAGCACTATTCTGACTGTTAATATACACAGCTACTGTGCCCCATCACCCGCAAAAAGTTAAACTATTTACTTCATAGCTCTAAAATTCTAATTTAGGAAAGGCTAGACATTCCCAAAGAGTATGAAAAATATCTCTAAATACTTTCAAAAACATCTTCAAAAAAAATCTCTAAATACCTTCAAAGGAGATGAGAGTTCAAATTTCCTGTCACATTGGTCCCTACAAGCCCACAGTAACCAGAGCCAAGCATTGTCCTCCCAGGAACAACTATTGTTGAGAGGAAAAAGTAAGATGAGTTAAGACAGGCCGGAGCAGTGGTGCAAGTGGTAGGGCATTTGTTTGCTTTGCACATGCTAACCTAGGACGGACCTCAGTTCAATCCCCTGGCGTCCCATATGGTCCCCCAAGCCAGGAGCGATTTCTGAGTGCACTGCCAAGAATAACCCCTGAGCGTCACTGGTATGGCACAAAAAAGCAAAAAAAAAAAAAAAAAAAGATGAGTCACCCTCCTCCCACATAGGCCGAAGTCAGAGTGATGTTCTCACTCAACCTGAATATCTTGTTTCCTCACCTGAACAATACCAGTTATCTTACCTGAGAAATCTCTGGTGAGAAGTGGATTTCTCAAAATTCTGCCAAACATTAACAGGAGACTCAGCAAAGCACTAAGACAGAGACAGAGGAAACTGTCTCCAGTTCCAACGCAGATGAACTGCAGAGGTCACAAAGTTCTATGAGCAAATACTAAATGTTCCAGAGAGTGAGTTCACTAGTGTCTTAGCAATGCAGCTCAGAACGGGCCATAAGATGGAAGTCTCAATGAATGAAAAGGAAGAGAGAGATAGAAACCGGAAAAGGAAGCAGAGAATTTGGAACAGGTTTGCCAATATACGGCAAATTAGTAGCAGCAAGAAAGCAAGCGTAGAAAAGTTCCCTTTGGGGAGAAGCAGGAATTTTCTTCTTTTCAAACTTTAGGAACAGGAGGAAAAGAAAACTTCAGAGTTATGTTCAAAAGTCCTAATAGTATAAAATAACAGGCAATAACTATCTTTTCAAGCTGATTTAGTTTTTTCAATGTTTCTGTAGAAAAGAGAGAAACATTGGACTCAACATAATGGGGTAATTGATGTGCTAATTAACTGAAGATCTATTGAAAGATTCAAATAAAAACATATCTTTCCCCAAATTGTTTTGCCTTTTTGGGTTTTTTCCCAATCTATCTACAATGTCCAGAAGATAGCTAAAAGAGCCAAGCAAGCCAGAGGCCTTGAATTTGGTCTTTACCTCCCCGAAGCATTGCAGGAGGTGGCTTTGGAGGACTTCCTTCCCTCACCAGTCCAACACACACTTTTTCCACTGCACTCCACTGCCCAACAGAATCATACTGCAGTACTGTAAGATCAAGTGTGACACCAAAAGTCATCTAAGCTTTAATGAAGTGGACCATTCCCTCCAGAAAATAAATCTATCTGCTTTTCTTTTGGCAGTTTAAGCTTAAAATTTACTTTAAAAAATAAAAATTTAGGGACCAGACCAATAGCACAGTGGTAGGGCCTTTGCCTTGCATGTAGCTGACCCAGTATGGACCTAGGTTTGATTCCCAACATTCCATATAATCCCCAAGCCTACCAGGAGCAATTTCTGAGCACAGAGCCAAAAGTAACCCCTGAGCGCCATCAGGTGTGGCCCAAAAAATGTTTAGAGGATGTGAGAGAGAGAAAGTGAGAGAGAGAAAGAAAGAGAGAGAAAAAGAGAGGGAGAGAGAGGGAGAGAGAGAGGGGGGAGAGAGAGTGAGAGAGAGAGAGAGAGAATACAGAAGTTCAGGCACTTGCCTTACATGTAACCAACGCATCTAATCTATGGTGTTGCATTTGGTCCCTGAACACCATCAGAAATGATTCCCTAAGTGCCACCCAGAGCAAAATCCAGGCAATGAGCAGGGAGTAGCCCCTAACCACCATGAGGTGAGGCTCCCAGAAAAACAAAAATATAGAATATATTGAGCACAAATATTGTTGATAATAATGCCCAGAATACAATTCCAGAAACACACACATATTTTATTGGACTTAATAGCGAAGTATATTTAGTATATATTAAAAAGTTGTTTATTGGGGCCGGGAAGGTGGCGCTAGAGGTAAGGTGTCTACCTTGCAAGCGCTAGTGTAGGACAGACCACAGTTCGATCCCCCAACCGCCCGGCGTCCCATATGGTCTCCCCAAGCCAGGAGCGATTTCTGAGCTCAAAGCCAGGAGTAACCCCTGAGCGTCAAACTGGTGTGGCCCAAAAACAAAAAAAATAAAGTTGTTAATTATAGAAAATATGGAAAATAAATATGACAGAAAATTCTCACAATGCAAACATTATTCATATTTAGGGACCAGTATTTTCTTCTGATTTTCTTCCAGGCATTTTTATTGTCATGCCACCATACAAATAATATATCACATTTTTCACTTAACTATAGGTAATAAGCATTATCTCATATTATTAAAAGCTCTTAGAAGTGTTTGTTGCTCACTCTCCTTATTGATAAATCTACATTTAAAGTTACGCTGTCCCAAAAAATGACTCTGTGCCATGAATCATTTAGCCACTCATTAAACATTTATGGTATTTTTACTTGTTTATGTGTATATATTAAACAGCAGCACACAACTTAAGGTATAAGAGGGGGTTCCTCATTTATTTAGGATAATTTTCTTAACTTTAATCTTCCAGGAATAAAAATTTAACAACTGTTTTTTGAGTAAAATTTTAATGCCACATAATTCACTCATTTAAAGTATACATTTCCTTATTTCCTCCTACATTCCTAGATACATGCAATCATCACCAGTGTGAATTTTAAATTATTTCTATTACTAGTCCCCATAGCTAATCTTCTATTACCCCTAGATGCACAAGCATTTGCATTTAACAAACTAACTTGGCAACTAACTCCTTTCTGTTTCTATTCTGCTTTATATAAATGGGATCTGCAATATGCAACTTTCTGTAACTAATTTCTTTCACTTAGAATGCTGTTTCCAATATTTATCTATTTATGCCATTAATGATTATTTTATTTTTATATCTAATTTATATTTCATTGTGTAGTTATATAATATGTCACATTTGTTTATCTATTTGACAATAAATACATTATTTCCACCTTTGAACTATTTAATATAATGCTGTCATGCTGTCTTATATTTTTGTATGCAATTCCTCGAGAACATGCATCTCATTTCTTTTTTCTTTATATCTTTTTTGTTTGTTTGTTTTTTGGGTCATACCCGGCAGTGCTCAGGGGTTACTCCTAGCTGTGTGCTCATAAATCGCTCCTGGCAGACTCCGGGAACCATATGAGACGCTGGGATTCGAACTGATGACCTTCAGCATGAAAGGCAAACGTCTTACCTCCATGCTATCTCTCTGACCCCTTCTTTATATCTTTTTGAATAAATAAACTATTTAATTGAATCACCATGAGATACACAGTTACAAAGTTATTTCAGTCAAACAATGATATAACTCATTTATTTTGGGTACATAACTAGAGATGGAATTTCTGGATCATAAAGGAAAACATGAACTAATTTGAAACACATTTAAGAATTTGAACACATTTAAGTTTCTTACAAGTATCCACAAATTGCTTTTAAAAAGAACTTTGAATGAAGTTTCAGTTCTGTAATTGAAGATCTTGCTGTAATTCCTGATCAGTTGACATTTCTCAGAGACAAATTATACCTCAAATGACATTACATTATGTATTATAGAGTTATCTTATGGGAATATAATGCATGTCATAATATAATTTAAATTTTTCTATTTAAAAATAAGAAACATTAATTTAATAATAAATTTTGTTAAACTCAATATAACCAAAATCATTGCTAGACTTTCCAATGTCTTGTCAATATAAGGAATTTTCACTGGGTTATCTATTTTTTATAATATCTTTATTTAACACCATGATTACAAACATGATTGTAGTTGGGTTTCAGTTATAGAAAGAACATCCCCCTTCACCAGTGCATCACTCCCACCACCAATCCCCCCTATCTCCCTCCTTCCCCACCCCCTGCCTGTATTCGAGACAGGCATTCTACTTCTCTCACTCATTAACATTGTCATGGTGGTTGTTAGTACAGTTATTTCTCTAACTGCACTCACCACTCTTTGTGGTAATCTTCCTGGGTTATTTTTAGTCTTTTCAAATCATGGTTAACTTTTAAAATCTATGTATTTTAGACTTCAGCATATCTCAATTTGGACTAGTCACATTTAAAGTGCTAATATTGTATGGTGAATTATTTGACTTGACTGACTGTATCTTTGAAAAATATCAGAAAGTTTTTTTTGGAAATCTATCCTTTGATTCCCCTTAAAAAATGAAATAGGAATGAGATATAATAGCTAACTAAAATGGTCTCCTAAGTAGAGAATGACTTACTAAATTCTTACATTGACACAATTTAATATCTCTGTTTGAAGATTACCAATGAACAATGTGTGGGATGGGAAGAAAGATAGTTTTAAAATATCCACTCTCAAGGAGCCAGAGAGATAGTACAATGGATATGGTCTTGCATGTGGCCAAAAGTGAATTGATTCCTGGCACCCTTTATGATCACCTCTGAGTTCACAAAGAGTGGTTCCTGAGTGCAGATCCAGGAGTAACCCTTGAGTATCACCAGGTATGACTCCCTACCAAAATAAAAAATAACATTCACTCTTGCATTTTACTTAAGTTGAATGGAACCTGGAGTTGTTTTGTTTCTGGAATCTTCTTGACTGCACAGAGAATGATAGGCACCAAAAACGGTAAATCATTTTATATTTTGGATCTTTAATGTTGAAACAAGCAAGAAAGAAAACAAAGAAAGAAATAGATTTCACTGTACTCTACTAAAACCATAAAAACTCTAAAACCATGTGTTCTAAAATATTCTTCTCAATTAAAAGCACTGCATCTGTGATCTATATATTCCCAAAACACAAGCACCCTTCTCTGTTGTATGCCAAGGTCTTGCCTGGCATAATTATTTTTCAAAAGTGAATCAGGTTAGTAACAAAGCAGAGAATAAGAGAAAGAGTCCATGGTGAGCTCAAGCAGATTTTTTTCACTGATAGGAATCAGCTGGATAGTTATCACCACCTGGCACTGCTAATGAGTCTAGGTGGGAAAAGAAAACTACTAAAACATTCCACAGCAGGCTGCACAGTGCCCTGGGTCTGTGCTGTCTTGGGGGTCTGTTGAGTAGCTGAAGATACTTTTTAAGGTGTTTTTCCTATTATAGAAATCAAACTTCTAGTTCTTCCAGGTTAGAACTAAGTTGCTTAGAGAGCAAGTTGTTGATTTATTTGTGCTTCTATAACTCAAGTATTTTCTAAAAACTGTTTTATTTTTGTACTATTTTAAATCATTCTAAGTAATTTTTAAATATTATAAAACTTTAAATAGTTCTTATTCATTTAATGTAATGTATTTCTAGTGTTCCTGGAGAAAGAGGACCATCTTTTCTAGATAAGTATTCCCACCACTAATTCAAAATTACCTCTAAGCAAACTGAATAATAAGACAATACAGTGTAAATCAATCAGAACAGGAAGTCTGATATCAGAGGATCCTGATTTTAAAACTTAGCTTTGCTATTTTTTGAGCTTTACTTTTTGAAACAGATTAATTTTTGTGCAAAAATCTATCTTCAAGAAATAGGACTAGTTTAAGGATCAAATGAGATCGTACACATATGATATTTAGCAGAATGTCTTCCATTATTGTTTTTGATGCACTTATGATACAAATATCTCATGTTATTCCAAAATATCACATCACAAAGGATAGAAAAATATTTAGGTCCTAGTGTTTATTAAATCATCATTAATTAATTAATTATTAAGTGACCCAGCTGCTACTCTTTTTTTGTAATGTTAGGGTCAAACCTGACAATGCTTAGGAGTTACTACCAACTTCACTTTCAGGAATTACTTGGTGCTCGGAGGGACCAAATAGTCTGAGGAATGAACCCAGGCTAACTGTGTGCAAGGTAAATGCCCTACTCACTGAATTTGCTCCAATCCCCCATTGGCTGCTTTTAGAGAAGATTTATATCCTGTATGAGAACTATGACAAAGAGGATTGTAGTCATGGAAAAGGGAAAGAGTAATTTACCAAGAAGATGATTTAATATGTAATAGATATTATATATATTATATATAATTCATTGAATTCATACTATTAATCATTAACTATATGCATAGTTTTGGGGTTGCAAATGTTGGTGCTGTCTGCCTTAAATAATTAGCTTGTTGTTTGGGGGTCACACTGAATGGCCAGGGGCTACTCCTAGTATGAAATAAGATGCCTGAGAATGAACCCAGGACTTCCAATGCAAAGTATGTGGTCCAGCCCTATGATTCTTTTCCCCACTTTGTCTTCAATATTATTAGAGCCCAGAAAATTGCTGTCCTTATTGTAAGAATGAAGAACACACTTATGGAAAACTCAGATTTGTTCCCCAACACTTCATGATCCCCTCAGACTTTATGATCCCTTGAGCACTGACTGGTCTAACCCCCTCAAGAAATATTATTATAAGCATCACCTTGCCAATGGCTTGTTGGTCAGCCATACCTCTTATACTATTTTACTCACATTATTTTACCTTTGCACTGAGAAAAGAGTTTGGCTCATATAAGGGATTTTTCAAGGGTTTGCTGGAGTGAAATCCTTAACATAAAGGAGATTGTTCAATATGTGACTTCCAACTATTTTAGATAAACTTGAAAGTCAAAGACTCATGCTTATGCATTTCTTAATGCCAAGAAAGGTGGAATTGTGATCTTAAGTTAGAAGTTATGCCAATATTAAAATGCAAAATTTTAATGAAATTTTATGTATTATCCAAATGCAGTATTAGTCTCAATTCTTGATGGAGTCCTTTAAGAATCGCATTGCACTGTCATACATAATTAAGAGAAATAAAACAATAAAAATGTGCTCTAGATAAAGCTAATAGGCTATTTTTCTTAAAGGTTTGCAAACCATTTATTTTTCAATGAATTACTCTAAATAAAAAATTTTCTGAGGGGAGCCGGGAGGTGGCGCAGGAGGTAAGGTGCCTGCTGCCTTGCATAGGTCGGACCACGGTTCGATCCCCCGGTTCCCATATGGTCCCCCGTGCCTGCCAGGAGCGACTTCTGAGCGAATAGCCAGGAGTAACCCCTGAGCGTCACTGGGTGTGGCCCAAAAACCAAAAAAAAAAAAAAAAATTTTCTGAGACATAACTGCTACAGTTTTGTCATTCAGATTCTCCTAGTAAAAAATTTAATAAACCTATGTACTGAAATATTTAAATAAATCAGGGAACCGGAGCTATAGAACAGCAATAGGGCATTTGCCTTGCACGTGCCAACACAGGATGGACCCTGGTTTGATTGATGACATCCCCTATGGTCCCCCAAGCCTGCCAGGAGAGATTTCTGAGTGCATAGCCAGGAGTAACCTGAGAAAGAGAGTAAAGAAAAGGAAGGAAGGAAGGAAGGAAGGAAGGAAGGAAGGAAGAAAGAAAGAAAGGAAGAAAGAAAGAAAGAAAGAAAGAAAGAAAG
>PVKC010008934.1:0-27449 GCA_004027635.1 Crocidura indochinensis
TCTAGCATGGTTTGATTTAAGGACCAAGACTATTGTGTGGTGCTTGTCTTTAGTGCTATAGTGCTCATGGGATATTTAATTTGACAGTTATTGCTGTATTGTTGTGGTGTTTCAATTACTTTTTTCATGTCCTCTCTAAAACTGAGGCTGAAAGCCTCTAGAAGGACTCTGCTCATTTTCAGCATATTTGACTTTTTAATTTAATTTAATTTTTTTCTTATTTTTCCCCCATTCTATTGCTTTTCTTTCCCTCAAACAAAACCACATAACTCAATTTATCTAGCTTAGCCTTTCAAATAGAAGGGGAAACAAAGGAGGGTACCAGGACCAAACAGATATATGATCAGTAATAGTAAGCTAGACAAAGAGGGGACCACCTACTTGAGCAGCCTGGGGGGTGATGGTGGGGGATATGGGTTGCATGAAGGGAATGGGGAAGGGGGAAGACAAAGTTTATGATGGAAATTCCCCTGATTCAATGTTAATATGTACCTAAAATACTACAGTGAAATATATGTGAGTCAATATGATCAAAATAAAAATAAAAAAAATATGGGAGGCATTACTTTCCCCATTTTAAAGTGGCAATACTTATCAAAAAAAAAAAAAGCATAGTATTGGAATAAAAACTGACCCATCAGATCAACAGAATAGGATTGAGTACTCAGAAAAAGTTCCCCGGACATACAATCACCTAATTTTTGATAAAGGAGCATGAAATCCTAAATGGAGAAAGGAAAGCCACTTTTCAACAACTGGTGTTGGCACGACTGGTTAGCCACTTGCAAAAGAGCGAACTCAGTCTCCCAGTTAACACCATGTATGAAGGGAAAATACAAATGGAATAAAGAACTTGATATCAGATCTGAAACTATACGGTGTATAGAACAACACATAGGTTGTTCTATATACATTGACATTGGAATAGATAGTTTACCTAAAATAAATAAATAAATAAATAAATAAATGAATAATGCTAAATATCACCATCTGGAAAGGTTTTTGGAGACCCTGAAAATAATTAATACTGTTGACAGAGGCAAAATATCAGGGCTTCTTGTTCATTTTATTTGAGAATGGCCTCGGATACAGTGATGATTTTAATCTATGCATATGTTGGGTGTGTTGATCAATGACAGGCGTCTATTTTTTAACTGATCATTTATTTCATCTCAATACCTCAGCCAGAATGTTACAACATACAGTAATCTTATGAATTGTGAATCAAAGTATTTCATTAGTAAGCTCCTTATCACTTAAAAACTCGTTCACACCTCTACACACACTCTATATGAGTTTTACATAAGAGGCAGTGGAAAATAAAAATTTATTCAACATCTTCAAAGCCAACAAACATGAAGTCATCTGTTTTTATTTTTTATTTTTTTATTTTTTATTTTTTTTTGTTTTTTGGTCACATCCGGCAGTGCTCAGGGGTTACTCCTGGCTCCATGCTCAGAAATTGCTCCTGGCAGGCACGGGGGACCATATGGGGCACCGGGATTCGAACCGATGACCTTTTGCGTGAAAGGCAAACACCTTACCTCCATGCTATCTCCCGGGCCCCAAGTCATCTGTTTAAGAGATAAATAGGTTGTTTTCTGATGTTTGATCAATATTTCTCACCATACATTTCCCTCTTATTTTACCAGATTTAATTTCTTTACAAAGCAGAAATAGCGATACCCAAATAGTTGGCAAAAAGAAACACATAGGTTCAAATGAATAGAAAACCTCAAATAATTTATAATTTTCAGTTACCTAAACCTCAAATGTCAAGTATAAGCCTGCGACAAGAAGGCCATTTCAAGTTCCATTTGAGTCAGGTTTTTTTTTTAGATATTTTTTTCCAGGTTACAACATTAACAGCTTGGCTCTAATAAAACAAGAATCTGAAGACCTTATAGTAAATTGTTTTTTTTTTGTTTTGTTTTTGGTTTTGGTTTTGGGGCCACACCCAGTGACACTCAGGGGTTACTCCTGACTATGTGCTCAGAAGTTGCTCCTGGCTTGGGGGACCATACGGGAACCTGGGGATCTAACCGTGGTCCATCCTAGGATAGCGCAGGCAAGGCAGGCACCTTACCTTCAGCACCACCGCCCGACTCCAACCTTATATTAAATTGTTGAATGCAAAGTAGGAGTACAAAGAAATGCCAAAAACACTGATGTAGACTATAAATGGAAAAACAATTAAAGGTGACTTGATGATAGAACTGAGAGGCAATTTTTAGTTTTTAGACTAAACAACTGAGAACTTATTTAGAGCAAATCATGAGTATCCAAAAAAAATTCCTTGGGCCAGAGAAGTAGCATAATGGTAGGGCTTTTGCCTCACACATGGCTGAACCTGGACAGACCCAGATTCGATCCTGAAATTTCATAGAGTTCCTCCCACCTTCTAGGTGCGATTTCTGAGTACAGAGATAAAAGTAACTTTGATCACTGCCGGATATCTCCATCCACCCACCTCAAATTCTCTTGATATCTTCTAGTATAACTCATATTCATCCTAATGAGAGATACGTGGGAAAGAAAAGTTTATCAAGTGTGAGTCCAAAAAATCACTTTTGTTCCTGCTAGACTCTCAGATTTGCTAAATACTTGATATATATGTTATTATATATGTTATGTTATTATTATACATATTGTATTCCCACTTACATGTGCACAGGTACTTGTCTACTGCAGGACTAAGTATCCAAATGTTGGAATTTTTCTATCTAATTTTGACACTAATATAGAATGTATGTCAACTCTTTATATCTTCCTTTCTATATGGGTTTCTAGCTACTGTATAAATGTGAACAGATTTTATTTGCCTTAATACAACTCTGCAGGTTGCCAAATTTGGTTGCCTGTTACTGGAGGACTTTTGAGAGAAAGAATGCAATTTTCACTACATAGAAATAATCCACTGAATTATTCTATAACTTGTACCACTGTAGATTTTCCTTTTGCTACAGCAGTACATTGACTATTTAATCTATTTAAACTAACCCATACCTGGAACAAACTTTCTTCAAATTCATGACACCAATGAAAGTTTCATGTTGTGTAACCATATTTTAATTTTTCTCTCACTTTCTAGATTGGACACTAACCATTCCAAAATTTATCTTTTTGTAGCTCTAAAGTTCTAATTTCTGTTTTATTATTTCTGATTTAGCATGGTTTTTACTATGTTTCTTCTCATTGTGAGTGTTTCCAAGACTGTTTATTTTATTTAGTTAAAGAATAGAAACATAATTCTTGGTTTTATTGATCCTTTGTATGGATTTTTAATTCTAAATCATTTATTTATGTTCAGCATTTTTATAATTTGCCCCATTCCTATTAATTTGGGCTTCTGATTTTTAAATTAATTTTCTAGTTTTTTGAAGTTAGGTAATTTGCACCTGTCCCTTCCTCCCTCCCTCCCTCTATCCCTCCCTTCCTATCTCCCTTTCTTCCTTCCTTCTGTCCTTCCTTCTTTCCTTCCTTCCTCCTTTCTTCCTTCCTTCCTTCTTTTTCCTTTCCTCCCTTTCCCTCCCTCCCCTCCCCTTCCCTTCCTTTCCCTTCCTTTCCCTTCACTTTCTCTTTCCATTCCCTTCCCCTTCCCCTCCCCTGCCCTCCCCTTTCCCTTCCCTTTCTCTTCCCTTTCACTTCCCTTTCCCTTCCCTTTCAGTCTCCTTCCCTTTTTCTTCCCATTTCCTTCCCTTCTCTTTTCCTTTCATTCACTTTTCCTTTCCTTTCCTTCCTTCCCTTCTCTTTTCTCTTCCTTCCTTCCACTCCCAATTCTCTTCCTTCCCTTTTCCCTTCTTTCCTTCACTTCCATTTTACCTTCCTTACTTCCCTTCCTTACTTCCTTCCCTTCGTTTCTTTCCTTCATTTTCTCCCCTTCCTTCCCTTCCTTCTCTCCTTCCTTCCTTCCTTCCTTCCTTCCTTCCTTCCTTCCTTCCTTCCTTCCTTCCTTCCTTCCTTCCTTCCTTCCTTCCTTCCATCATTCCTTCCTCATTCCTTTCTTCTCTTTCTTCTACTACTGTTCTTTCTAATTATTTATTGAATATTCAGAATAAAATTATGAGAGGTAGGACGGGTCTGATCAGGAAAAGAGGTGCTTTCCTTTGGGGACACTCCTCTCCTCCATGCTGGTGGGCATTGGTGTTCCAAATTCTCGTTGGGGAGAGAGATCATGGAGAACACCTCGTGCCTATCCAGGCTCTTGACACAGGCTTGGGTCATCCCCATTGTGCAGTCATCATCCTACTGTCAGGAGGTGGAGTCAGGCTCACGCAGGGTTCTGGACTTTTCATTGGCCAATGAGGTTCGAGATTCTGAGCTTTGCCCACGTGCTCACATCTCTAGTGCATCCTTTGGCCACTGTGGAAACTTCTTCCGTTGTGGTGGATCTTGGTGGACCCACAGATCAGCCGAGATGGACCCCATATTCCCCACCCAAAACCCCTCCCAAACCCCACACCTGGATCAACTTCTCGAGCAAAGGAGGCAGATGCAATTGGCTAGAGCCAAAGAAATAGTAAGAAATCAAGTGTTGGGTGGGATGGCGGGACAAGCCTAAGTAGTTTTCAGAGTCCAGTATCGTGTGTGTGGCAAGTACCCCAAGATTGAGCCCCTTGGCAAACTAGGTTGGAGACAACTCAAGGATTAAATCTAATGAACACATAACTTCCTTCACTTAACCAAAAACTCTGGGTCATGTTCATAAGGTCTCCTCCCTTAACTCAAGGAGGAATCAGACTAGACTAGAGCCTGGCCTTGGACCATTTTCATCTCCACAAGTCCCTACCTAGAGTTACAGCTTTCCTGTAACTAACTTTCCTGTTTTACCATGTCCAGAGAGGTGCTAGGGCAGTTGGCTAACTCACATGTTGCTATGATCCGTCTTTTGACTTCATTGTGGCCTAACATTTGCCTCTTTGCCTGACAGTTATTTTGGTTGGTGCTTAAAAGAAATTGTGGTCAGAGATCTCAGAAGGTGAGACTTTGGCACAATATGATGTGCACAGGATTTGAGGCAGGTCTCTGCAATCTCCCTAACACACTATTACTTGATCCACTGCAAAAAAAAAAAATTGAGTTTTCCCTATCTTTTCTACATTTGAAGAATTTGGGCGTTTTCTGCTCAATCTCTTGTTCTCACATTCTCATTGCAAACTATCAGGTAGGTTTTCTAGAGTGAATTAAAGACTGATTCCCTGAAGTGAACTCTGAGTGGGTTCTGTCCCCTAAACATAACCCCCATGAATATTATTAGTGCCACAGAGTATGTTGGGCTCTTGATACATCCAAATTTTAGACTTCTCCTATGAGAAAACATTTAATACTAAAAACACTTTGGGAGGTAAGGTTTAGTGGCCTAATTTTCTCAGCTCTCACTTGCATAGCTCAGGTTCCGAAGTAAGATTGAGGCCAGCTGTGACAATGGCTCTAACCAAGATCTAAGTAACATCTGACCCACTACCACCATCTTATCCAAAGACTCACATGCTCACTTATCTTCTACATGAACCATAGGTTTGTGCCAGAGTTTTGGAATTAGGAAAAGCCAGTCAAATGAAATAAATTCCCATCCCATTACCCACTTAAGTTTAAGCCCAAGTTATTTGAAAGTTATTGAGGATTCCAAATCCTGACATGTCACTGTCCTTTTCATGGGACAATTAGTAAAGGACTTTGTCAATAGTCTGTAAAAAGGAGATGAGAATCATACTGCCTTGCTTTTCTGCAGCTGAGAAAGTATGAAATAGAAAACAACTGCGTCCCTGGCAAGCAGTATACTAAGAAGAACATCAGAGGCAGGGGACAGGACAGCCCTGCTGTCAAGGATTGCCCAAAGCCAGAAGGAGTAAGTTCTTCCCTGAGTGGCTTTTCAGTAAGGGGGGAAGGACTTGCATCCAGAGGAATCACTGGTCCCCATATGCCCATGTTATGCTCATTCAGCACTGGCATCTTGTTTTAAGCAAACCCCTTCAATGAAAGTTGGTTCTATTCCTAAAAAGGACAAGTTGGCTTGGATGGATACAGCCCTTTTGGATTTCTTCCATCCTCCTGGGCCTGATGAGAGGGACTCGAGGGCACAGTGAATGAGCAACAACATAGTAAGAGAAATCTGGGGTAAAGGACACACAAGTTGCTGCTTCTGGGTCTCTTCAGATTGTACTTCTTGTTTCCTCCTTGCTCTCTGATGGAATAAAGGCTTTTGCCCTTTGTCATATCCCCAAGCATGGCATTCTTCTCCATATTCCAAGAGGATAAAGACTAGAGAGAGCCTTATTTGTAAGATAGAACATGAGTCCACCAAGGAGGGTCTATTGACTGGCACACATATGTCTTCCAGTGTGAAGACCAAGACCTTATGGGAGCCAAAGTCGCAGTGCTGCAGGAGGAACTGGTAGACCTAAGGAGGAAGGTAACTCCCGCTCCAGCATGGTGGGAGGTGGGGTGTACCATTGAGGGGCTGGAAGGACATGCTCCTGGGCTCAGAGCAAGGTCAGAACTAAGGTATTTTTTATCACAAAATGGAGAGTGGGGATGCCAGGATCTCTAGGACATAAAGGCATGAACGTATGGTCAAGAATTAGGCAGATAACACAGTTCACACAGCAACACTGAGCCTCAGGACCCTTAAATTGGGGTAGAAGTTCATAGGAGTGAGAGGATAATGGATGGATCCAGTAGCTTTGAAGAGAGAGAGAGAGAGAGAGAGAGAGACAGACAGACAGACAGAGACAGAGACAGAGACAGAGAGAGAGTGAATAGCCCAATTTATTTGGTTTTAAGAGAAATTTTATCAGGAATTGCAGAGGGAACTATTGGATGGTCCAATGTCTTGTCTGTCTTGAACTTGTGAATGTCCTGACATGTCCAAACTCAGGATCATGGGACCACATGCTTCCACCCATCCTCACTTCAGGCCTTCTGCCCACAGATGAAAGAGCAGGACCAGCAGGCGCTGACCCTGCGCCAACATCAGTCAGATAATGTCTACCACCTGCAGCAGTGCATGGCCCAATTACAGGAACACCTCGCCAGCTACAGGGAGCTCACCATGGAGAACCAGGAGCTAAATCAACAAGTGCTCCTTCAGAAACTGCAGATAGAGCAACTGCAAAAGGAGAAAGAAGAAGACAAAAACAGGAGACTTAGGCTGGAAGAAGAGCTCAGCAAAACCCAAGTGAGAGACCGGCCTGGGCTGTGGGGCAGGAAGGCCTAGAGCTGGCTTCCTCCCTGGAGCCCTCATGACCTTCTTCCCTTTTCTTCAGGGACTCCTGAAAGCAACACAGGAGCCAAACCAGGAGCTCCAAGCTCAGCTCAATGAAAACAAGAGTGAGTGAAAGGCTCCCAGGGAGTGTGAGGCCAGCTTGGGGAGTGGTGAGCTGAGCCCATGCCCCATTCAGCTCTGAATCCTTGATTTTTGTTCACTCTGATGCTCCTCCACAGGCAATGAATTGGACAACACCAAAAGAGATGAGCAGTGGGCCAAGGTGCTGGAGCTCATGAAGGAGGAAGAGGAGGACGTGACTGAGACCAGTGGCCTAGAGGCTGAGGTCAGTCTGACATCCCCACTCTATGTTCCTGAGTCAAACACTCTAAGCTCTTGACTTCCCTCCATCCATTTTCTCTGAACTGTTTTGCCCCCTGGAACACATGGGTCCACTTACACCATTCATTTACTCAACATCTCATGTACATTGTTGAATGCCTGGGTGGGACTATCCTTCTTTAGATCACTAGGCCCACAAATTCCATTCTGCCTCTTTCCCCAGGTGGCATTTGCAGATTTTGAGGAAATTGACCTGAATGCCCCGGAAGAGCCAAGGGTGAGAGGTGAACTGAATTGGGCAGAGTATCTGCTTGTCTCTGATGTATTGGCATGATACAGTGACATTGACTCTCAGAACGATGACAACGTGGAATGTCACCTGGCTTAGCGAGAACCCACAAGCCAGGGATGAAGGTCCTATTTATCTAGGCTCCCATTTATCAATGGGTCCAAAAGAAAAGAAGAAACAAAAATATCACACACGTAATGGCGACCCTCTCCCTCCACCCTCCTCTTTCCCAATTTTCCCCATGAACCTTCCTTGTTTTGCTTCCTTTCCTGCCCTCATCCTCACCACCAGTCTCCTTTCCACCCTGTTTACTCCCCGTTTCTCAATAAACTTGAGTAACTAACCTAAAGCTAATGTCATTCTTGATAACCTTTGAATCTTACAAGATGGTCTAGCTTATCAAGTTCCATTTTTATGCTGCATGCCTGGAAGCATCTTATGCTATATTTTTGGTCCACATAGCTTCATTACACTACTCTCAGTTTTTATGTCCTGGAATAGCTCATCATCAAACATGTCCAACTCAACCAACATACACAAAGAAAACTCTCTTTGATAATAAACACATGAAATCCTGCATATTAATCTATAGTATCAAAGAATGAAGAACTTGAGTTTTAGACAAGTAGAAAGTTCTGAATATTCAGGAGTTATTATTGTTGGGGAAGGATCATTTATAATCTTAGTATTTATAAAAATAGAATTTTGCATTTCAGGATTCATATAGATAGTTGAGCTTGGACAATAGTTCCAAAAAATACAATACATACTTTCTATTTGGGCCCCAAATTGAATCTCTTGTTTTCAGTGGCCATCTATCCATTAGCCTTAGAGGCCCCAGATATAGGGTGCATTCCACAACTGGTATTCATGGCTCAGAATTTTTTTATTTAAATATTTTTAAATATTTAATATTTAATATTTATTGGGCTGAAGAGATTATTGGCTTTGGGCCGTTTGCCTTTAATGCTGAAGTAAGTGGTTCGAATATTGGCATCCCTTATGGTCCCCTAAGCTTTCCAGTAGAGATTTCTGAGCTTAGCGCTTCCAGATGTGATCCAAAAAACCAAATAATAATAATAATAATAATAATAATAATAATAATTATTATTATTATTATTATTATATTAATTTAAGGAATATGTTTACAAACATGTTTGTAGTTGGGTTTCTATCATAAAAAGAACACCTCCATTCACCACTAAAACATTCCACCACCAATGCAGACCATT
Organism: Crocidura indochinensis; assembly: GCA_004027635.1. Classification (NCBI taxonomy): domain Eukaryota; kingdom Metazoa; phylum Chordata; class Mammalia; order Eulipotyphla; family Soricidae; genus Crocidura; species Crocidura indochinensis. The sequence goes on from PVKC010008934.1 coordinate 9,068, forward strand.
TCCTTCCTACCACCCTAAGAATATCATTTTTCAAATGGCATTAACAGGAAGAGCACAGGGTTTATGGCACTTATATTGCACATCTATAGATATGGTTCAGTCTCCCAAATATCATTTTCTCCTGAACAATCTCAGGAGAATTCCCCCAGTATGATATTGCAATAGTGATTTTACCTAAAATCAATAAACTAATTATCATTCAATGAAAAATAAATGGTTATAACTATATTCAATAGTGGGGTACCTGAAATGGAGCCACAATAAGATAATGTGTGTTACTCATTAAATTACTTAAAAGAACACATTAGTAAGGAAGAGTGTACAGTGAGGATGTGAAAGTTCTGAAATCTTCATATGACGCACAAACAAACATTAAACATTATAGCACTTGAAGTTGTTATGTATAAATTTATGTTATTAGTTGCTCAAAGCTCAATTTCTAGGTTTATATCCAAGGGAATGGAGTACAAATATTCACAGGCATGTATTCAGATACTCAGAGCTTTGTTCCTGACACACAAAATCCAAGTGACTACATACTAGTAATGGAGAACTAAACTGCTGTGTGTCCCTAGGATAGTTTTATAGAATCTGCTAATACATGTTACAAACATGGACGAACCCAAGCAATATTACAAGAAACAGAAATTTTTCTATAGAGTATCTGCTAGGATCTCTCTGAGAAGACCATGGAAACACATTCTAGACACAGAATTGTTGGGGACATATAATTGAGGAAGATGGGTAGGTGACTGATAAAATTGGCAGAAAAGACTTGAACAATAGAGTTCAAATAATAATTCTGGGCCAGAGCAATAGCATAGCAGTAGGGCATTTGCCTTGCATGTGGCTGATGCAGGACACATTTGGCTTCAATTCCCAGTGTCCCATATGGTCTCATATGGTCCCCAGGAGCATTTTCTGAGTGCAGAGCAGGAGTAAGCCCTGAGCATCACCAGGTATAGCCCAAATACCAAAATAAATTATAAAACAATATAAAAGGAAATATAAAATAATAAAATAAATAAATATATAAAATCTATTTTAATTGTGAGTTTAAGGGGCTTAAACAATGAGTTTGGTTTTCTCTCTGTCTGACTCTAAACTATGCCACACCATTTTTTCTAAAAAATTTCAGGTAGGGGATGAATCAGTGGCACAAGCAGTAAGGCTTCTGCCTTGCCCACACTAGCCTTGAACGAATTCGACCCACCGCCTCCCTTATGGTCCCCAAGTCAGGAGCAAATTCTGAATACATAGCCAGGACTGATCTCTGGGCATCACCTGGTGTTTTCTCCACCCAAAATGTCAGATTATAAATGAATACATGGGGCCCGGGAGATAGCATGGAGGTAAGGTGTTTGCCTTTCATGCAAAAGGTCATCGGTTCGAATCCCGGTGCCCCATATGGTTTCCCGTGCCTGCCAGGAGCAATTTCTGAGCATGGAGCCAGGAGTAAACCCTGAGCACTGCCGGGTGTGACCCAAAAAACCATAAAAAAATGAATGAATACATACTGTAAGTGATTGTAATAATAGGTCCAAAAATGCAATCCATATTTTCTATTGGGTATATACCATTAGGAACATTAAAATGGATCTATATTACTTACAAAAAATACATGCATTCATATTTGCATGACATATGTGACATAATGTATTGAAGAAGTACAAGAAAATGACATACCATCATCATAAAAATGGGTAGCCATGAACATTTTCAGTAGTAGATTATAGATAAGACCTTTGGCTACATTTATTTAATGGAAAAATATTTGAGACAATCTGGAAAATTTATACATCTGCTAATTGGGACAGAGAACTTGAATTCTGTAATAATAGTTACTAATTGTTGGCAAACTACTATGTGCTAGAACTGGTAGGAATTTCTCAGGTTTTGGGCATAGAGTTTAAAAACCTCTGTGCTAGCTCTCAGATTTGATTTCCTCTGTTTTATTTGTACTTTTGGGGCCATACTTGATCTTGATTTAGTTCTTGCTTCTGGCTATGCCCAGGAATCACTGTGGACCTGTTTGTAGGATCCTAAGTGGTACCAGGCATTGAACCCAGGCATCAGCCACATGGTAAGGCAATCAACATGCTGTGGTAACTTTCTGAACCTTTATGTTATAAAATAAAATGCAATTGGTTTACCATTCTGCACCTGAAGGAACATACTTGCACCCATTCCTCTCTTTTTCCTTGCTTCATGTGGCATATAGAGAATATGTGTCGTCCTCAAGCAGGGTGCTAGATAAAAAGCTATCCAATTTAAACATATGAAGTATATTTCTAGAGTCAAAGAGAGTGGTAGATAAAATTGAAAACCCAAAATCTTCAGGAGTATTTCTCCCCATGAAACACAAGTTCACTTTTACCCGGGTCCCTTTAAGAGCTCTTATTACCCAAAGGTTAAGTAGGTCTTTCAGAGTGTATTAGGAATGCTTCTTGTTTTATTTTGTATTGTTGTTGAAATTTTTTTTTTTTTGGTTCTTGGGTCAAGCCCAGCAGTGCCCCGGGGTTACTTCTGGCTCTCCACTTAGAAATCACTCCTGGCAGGCTCGGGGGACCATATGGGAAGCAGAGATCCAAACCACTGTCCTTCTGCATGCAAGGCAAATTACTTATCTCTATGCTAAGGAATGCTTCTTGTGTCTTGAGCTGGTGCACAGGCCCCAGTAGGAACTGAGAAGTGTGCAGAAAACCCCCTTCTTTGCAGTAGAAGGTCATGATCACTTGTCATTGCCTCTCTATAGTAGGCTAGTTCATCAGGGTACAGCAACTTAGCAATAGGTTTATGTAAGTACAAACACCTCTCTCCAGTGAAGAAAACGCATAGTTAACACTTTGCACAATTTCTGACATTTCTAACACATTTCTTAGCCTTTGAGATTACTCTTTCATCATAACTAGAAAGAACCATTTTTCTGGCCAACAAAGATATGAGCAGACAGAGCCATAGCACAGCGAGCAGTAGGGCGTTTGCCTTGCATGCAGCCAATACAGGAAGGAAGGTGATTCAAAGCCTGATATCTCATATGCTCCCAAAGGGCAGAAGCATTTCTGAGCACATAGCCAGGAGTAACCCGTCAGAGTCACCCAGTGTGGCCCAGAAACCAAAAATATAAAATAAATAACAAATATCAAGATGTGAGGAAGGCTGGGATAACACCCAATGATGCTGATGCTCAGGGGTTACTCCTGGATCTTCCCTAAAGAATTATGCTCAGGAGAACATATGGGATGTTGGGGATCAAGCCCTGGTTGGCTTCATAGAATGCAAGCACCCTACCCATCAGACAACTACTCTGGCCCCTAAATAGATTCTTTTGTTGTTGACTTTAGTTCACACCCTGTGGCGCTTAGGTATTACACCTGATACTGTGCTCAGAAACTGTTCCTGAAGGCATAGGAACTGGCACACATCACAAGAACAAGAACAATCAGTGCTGGAAGGGATATAGAGAGAAAGGAACTCTTGTTCACTGCTGGTGGGAATGCCCTCTAGTCCAATGTGGAGATTCCTCAAAAAACTGGAAACTGAACTCCTATATGATTCAGCTATTCCACTCCTAGGGATATACCCTGGGAACACAAAAAGACAATATAAAAATCCCTTTCTTAAACCTAGATTTATTGCAGCACTATTTCCAATAGCCAGACTCTTGAAACAACCAATATGCCCTTCAACAGATGAGTGCCTAAAGGAACTATGGTACATATACCCAATGGAATATTATGCAGCCATCAGGACAGATGAAGTCATGAAATTTTCCTATACATGGATAAAAGCTATTATGTTCAGTGATAGAAGTCTGAATGAGAAAGATAGACACAGAATAGTCTCCCTCATCTATGAATTTTAAGAAAAATTAAAAACATTACTGCATAATGGAATATTATGCAGCTGTAAGGAGAGATGAATCATGCAATTTTCCTATTGCATGTATGTACATGGAATCTATTAGGCTGAGTGAAATTAATCAGAGGGAGAGACAGAATAATCTCACTCATTTATGGGTTCTAAGAAAAATTAAATATATATATTTCTATAATCCCTAGAGTTAGGACCGGCAGGACCGGCTCAAGATATGGAGCTCACCACAAAGAGAGATGAGTGCAGCTGAAGAAATAATTAGGCTGAGAACTATCCTAACATTGTCAGTGAGTGAGGGATGGATAGAGTCTGTCTTGAAAAGAAATAGAGGCATTGGTGATTGGAAGGTAGCACGGTGAAGGGGGGTGTTCTTCTCATGACTGAAAACCAACTTTAATTATGTTTGTTGTCACGTGTTTAAATAAATTAAAAAAAAAACACCATCCCCTGTATCAAGAAGCGATTAGATTTTTCTGGGTTTTTGTTTGTTTGTTTGTTTTCTTTGTTCTTTTTTCAGTCACAACTGGCAGCACTCAGGTTTCACTCCTCTCTCTGAGCTCAGAAATCACCCCTGGCAGACTCTATGGGATATCATAATCGAAACCAGATGAAAACTGACTGATGTGCTATCACTCTGGCCCCGTTGTTTCTTTGTTTTAATGTTTTTATATTTGTTTTAATGCTTACCAATGTTCTATTATTGATTTTTTCTGTAACCTAGTCTGTTTTAATTATTTTTTAATAAACTATTTAAGCATCACAATTACAAGCACGATTGTAATTGGGTTTCAGTCATTAAAAGAACACCCCCTTCCCAGTGCAACATTCCCATCACCAATGACCCCCCTCCCTTCTTCCCCACCCCTGCTTGTGTTAGAGGCAGACATTCTGCTTATCTCATAGGCAAATGCCCTAACTCCATGCTATCTCTCCAGCCCCTCTTAAATTCTTTCTTCTTTCTCTCTTTCTTCCTTTCTTCCTTTCTTTCTTTCTTTCCTTTCTTTCCTTCTTTCTTCTTTCTTTCTTTCTTTCGTTTTTCTTTTTTCTCTTTCTTTCTTTCTTTCTTTCTTTCTTTCTTTCTTTCTTTCTTTCTTTCTTTCTTTCTTTCTTTCTTTCTTTCTTTCTTCTTTCTTTCTCTCTTTTTTCTTTTTCTTTTTCCAATAGAAACACAGAATCTCATAACTTGAGGGGAGAGAAATGGATGGTACCTGGAACAATCAGCCGTATGAACATTGAGTGGAAGTAACAAATGATCAGACATAAACACCAAACCCAAAGTCAGTGATATCAGAACCGATACCCAATCTACAACAAGCTACACACAAAAGAGACCTCTTACACTTGCAGTCCAGAGGGTAAAGGGAGAGGTATGAGAAGCTGCTGGGAAAAGGGTGGAGGGAGGACAACACTGGTGGTGGGAATGGCTGTAATTCTTTGTCACTGTGTACCTTAAATATTACTGGGAAAGACTTGTCATTTGCTTTGATCATAATAAAAATATTAAGAAATATTGAAAATAAGAAATGTATACTAAGCACATTGATCATACATTTTACCTTAGAGTCCAAGTCCTTGGAATCCCGGATAAAGTATCATCCAAATATTTCTCCCAGAAAAGATGATAAATATCAGAAAAAACTGACCTGAATACTTATTTGTGAAGATTTTTTTGTTTGATATCAATCATATAAAGGAAGAATAACAGCTTTGGGGAATCATGAATGCTCATGCAAATAAAGTTCATATTCCTATCAGAAGAAATAGTCTTAGAACTACAGTTCTCAAAACCCTAAGTTCCAGAGACTGGAAGTTTCTTATTCTACTCAGACCCATCACATATCATTGCAATATGACTTTATAAGAGGAACTTCACATGACAGTCATATAAAGTTATAATTTAATTAAAATACAAACATAAAAAATATAAATATATTTATATAAAATATATATTATTAACATTATTATTATATATATTATCATAATAATATTATATTATATATGTTATATATACTAACATTATACTATTAATTTTTATATATTATATATAATAACATATAAAAATTAATAGTATAATGTTAATTTTTATATATTATATACTATATATAATAATATATAAAAATTAATAGTATAATGTTAATACATTAACATATAGAAGAATTATATATTTTATATTATATAACAACAATATATTATATAATATATATAAATATATATATTTTATATTATATAACAACAATATATTATATAATATAAAATAATATACATTCATATAAAATTTATATAAATAATAGTGAGTCCAAATTATATAATATATTAATATCTATTGCTTATATAATTAATATGTGATGATTACATATTGCATATTCATATATTATATATTTATATAGAAACATAAATATATACATATATAAAATATAAAATATAAATATAGCACAAAGACTAAACATGAGAAGTCATTATTTAAAGATATGGAGCCTGAATGTGACTCATGTTATTCGTGGCAGGGGTGGGTAGCATGGCAGGAGATGGTGCAAAGCAGTACTGCTTGACTAAAAAGTACACTCTTTAATGCTTCATAACGCAATCTGGAAAGGTTTTTGGAGACCCTGAAAATAATTTATACTGCTGTCAGAAGTAAAATGTCAGGGCTTCTTGTTCAATTTAATTGGAGTATGGCCTCTGATACAGTGATGATTTTAATCTATGCATCTGTTGTGTGTGTTGATCAATGACAGTTGTCTATATTTTAGCTGATAATTTATTTCATCAGAATACCTCAGCCAGAATGTTACAACATACAATAATCATATGAATTGCGAATCAAAGTATTTCATTGGTAAGCTCCTTATCACTTAAAAACTCTTTCACATCTCTACACACACTCTCTATGAGATTTACATAAGAGGAAGTGTAAAATAAGAATGTAGTAAATATCTTCAAAGCCAACTAACAGGAAGTCATCTGTTTAAGGGATAAATAGGTTGTTTTCTGATGCTCAATCAATATTTCTCACCATACACTTCCCTCTTACTTTATCAGATTTAATTTCATTACAAAACACACATATAGATACCCAAATAGTTGGCAAAAAGAAACACAGAGGTTAAAATGAATAGAAAATCTCAAATAATTTATAATTTTCAGTTACCTAAACCTCAAATGTCAAGTATAAGCCTGCTTCCAGAAGGTCATTTCAAGTTCCATTTGAGTCAGGTTTTTTTCTAGATGCTCTGATCCAGGTTACAACATTAACAGCCTGGCTCTAATAAAACAAGAATCTGAAGACCTTATATTAAATTGTTGAATGCAAAATAGGAGTACAAAGAAATGCCAAAAGCACCAATGTAGAATATAAATGGAAAAACTATGAAAGGTGTCTTGAGGATAAACCTGAGAGACAAATTTTAGTTTTTAAACTAAACAACTGAGAACTTATTTAGAGCAAATCATGAGTTTCCAACTACAAAAAAAAAAAAAACAAATTCCTTATGAAGAGCAGTAGCACAATGGTAGGGCACTTGCCTCACACATGGCTGACCCTGGAAAGACCCAGATTCGATCCCTGAAACATCATATAGTTCCTTTCACCTTCTAAAAGTGGTTTCTGAGTGCAGAGATAGTAACTCTGAGTACTGCCGATGTCTCCACCCACCCACCTCAAATTCTCTTGATACCTTCTAGTATAACTCATATTCATCCTAATGATGGATAGTGGGAAATAAAAGTTTATCAAGGGGGAGTCCAAAAAAATCACTCTTTTGTTCCTGCTAGAATCTCAGACTTGCTCAATACTTTATATATATATATATATATATATATATATATATATATATTTATATATGCTATTATATGTTATATGTTATTATATAGATATAGCATTCCCACTTACATGTGCACAGGTACTTGTCTACTGTAAGACTAGGTGTCCAAATGTTGGAAATATTCTATCTAATTTTGACACTAATAGTGTATGCCAACTCTTTATATCTTCCTTTCTATATGAGTTCCTAGCTATGTATAAAAGCAGTTATGAAATGTAAAGAGATTTTCTTTGCTTTAAAACAACTCTGCAGGATGCCAAATTTGGTTGCCTGTTACTGGATGACTTTTGACAGGAAGAGTGCAATATTCACTACATAGAAATAATCCACTGATTTATTCTATAATTTGTACCATTGTAGATTTTCCTTTTATTACAGTGGCATATTGACTATTTAATCTATTTAAGCTAACCCATACCTGGAATAAAATTTCTTCATGACACCAATGAAAGTTTTATTTTGTGTGTCCATATTTTAATTCCTCTCTCACACTTTAGATTTGACACTAATAATTCATATATATATACATATATATATATACTTGAAGCTCTAAAGTTCTAATTCCTTTCTTATTATTTCTGATTTAGGATGGTTTTTACTATGCTTCTTCTCATTGTGAGTCTTGCCTAGACTTTTTTTATTTAGTCAAAAAATAAAAACATATTTCTTGGTTTTATTGATCCTTTGTAATTTATTTTTAATTCTAAATCATTTATTTCTGTTCAGTTTTTTTTTTATAATTTACCCCATTCCAAATAATTTGGGCTCCTGTTTTTTTTTCTTTTTGTTAATTTTCTAGTTATTTTGAAGTTAGGTAGTTAATTTGCAAAAGTTCCTTCCTTCCTTCCCTCCTTCCTTCCCTCCTTCTTTCCTTCCTTCCCTTCCTTCCCTCCAACCCTACCCCCTCCCTGTCTCCCTTCCTTCCTACCTCCCTCCCTTCCTCCCTTCCTACCTTCCTCCCTTAGTTCCCTCCCTCCCTCCCACTCTTCCTTCCTTCCTTCCTTCCTTCCTTCCTTCCTTCCTTCCTTCCTTCCTTCCTTCCTTCCTTCCTTCCTTCCCTCCCTCCCTTCTTCCCTCCCTCCCTTCTTCCCTCCTTTCCTTTCGTGAAGTAGATTTCTTCATAATTTTATTGAATGTTCAGAATAAAATTATTAGAATAAAATCATGAAAGGTAGGGTGTGATCAGGAGAAGAGGTGCTTTCCCTCCGGGGACCCTCCTCTGCTCCATGCTGGTGGGCAATGGTGTTCCAAAGCCCCTTGTTGGGGAGAGAGAGCATGGTGGCTAGAGAGCATCTCGTGACTGTCCAGGCTCGTGACACAGTCTCCGGTCATCCCCATTGTGCTGTCCTCATCCCATGACAGGAGGTGGGGTCAGGCTCGTGCAGGGTTCTGGATTTCTCACTGGCCAATATGGTTCAAGACCTGAGCTCTACCCACGAGCTCAAATCCCTAGTGCATCCTTCGGTCACTGTGGAAATGTCTTTCGTTGTGGTGGATCTTGGTTGAGACCCACAGATTAGCCGAGATGAACCCCAAATTCCCCTTCCAAGCCCCATACCTGGCTCAGCTACTCGAGCAGAAGAGGCAGATGCAATTGGCTAGAACCAAAGAAATAGTAAGAAATCAAGTGTTGGGCGGGATGGCAGGCCAAGCCTAAGGTGTTTTCAAAGCATCATATTGTTTGTGTGGCAAGTCCCTCAAGATTGAGCCCCTCTGCAAACTAGGTTGGTGACCCCAAGAATTAAATCTACTGAACCCGTAACTTCCTCCCTTCACCTTATCCAAAATCCTTGGTCATGTTCCAAAGGTCTCCTTTTTTAACTCAAGGAGGAATCAGGACAGTCCCAATATAGACTACTCCTATCTAGAGTTTCAGCTTGACTTTCCTGTACTACCATGTCCAGAGAGGTGCGAGGGCAGTTAACTACCTCACATGTTGCTATGGTCCATCTTTCAACTTCATTGTGGCCTAACCATTACCATTTGCCTGACAGTTATTTTGTTTGGTGTTTAAACTAAATTGTGGTCAGAGATCTCAGAAGGTGAGACTTGGGCACAGTGCGCTGCTCTGGATTTGAGGCAGGTCTCTGCAATCTCCCTAACATACTATTACTCCATACACCGCATAAAAATTTAGCTGAGCTTTTCCTGTGGTTTTGTGTGTGTGTGTGTGTGTGTGTGTGTGTGTGTTTGGGCCACACCCAGTGATGCTCAGGGATTATTCCTGGCTATGCGCTGAGAAGTCGCTCCTGCCTTGGGGATCATATGGGAAACCCTGGGGATCGAACCGCGGTCCGTCCTAGGCTAGCGTAGGCAAGGCAGGCACTTTACCTCCAGCGCCACCGCCTGGCCCCTCTTGTGTTTCTATATTTGTGGAATTTGGGCATTTTCTGCTCAATCTCTTGCCCTCACATTCTCGTTACATACTATCAGGTAGGTTCTCTAGAGTGAATTAAAGACCGATCCCCTGAAGTCAACTCTGAGTAGGTTTTGTCCCCTAAACAGAACTCCATGAGTATTGTGAGTGCCACAGACTATATTGGGCTTTTGATACATCCACATTTTCTGGCTTCTCCTAAGAGAAAAATTTAATACTAACAAAACTTTGGGAGGTGAGGTTTAGTGGCCTGATTTTCCCAGGTCTCACTTGCTTAGGTCAGGTTCCAGAGGTAAGATTGAGGCCAGCTGTGACAGTGGCTCTAAGCAAGATCTAAGCAAGATGTGACCCACTACCACCACCTCATCCAAAGACTCAATGCTTACTTCTCTACTACGTGAGCCATAGGTTTGTACCAGATTTGGAGTTAGGAAAAGCAAGTCAAATGACATAAATGCTTCCTCACTAACCACCCAAGTTTGAGCCCAATTTAGTTGAAAGTAATTGAGGATTCCACATCCTGCCATGAGTCTGCTCTTTTCATGGGACAATTAGTAAAGAACTTTGTCAATAGTCTATATAAACAGGAGATGAGAATCATATTGTCTTGCCTTACTGCAGCTGAGAAAGTATGAAATTGAAAACAACTGTGTCCCTGGCAAGCGGTACACTAAGAAGTATATCAGAGGCAGGGAACAGGACACCCCTGCTGTCAAGGATTGCCTGAAGCCAGAAGGAGTAAGTTCTTCCTGAGTGGCTTTTCAGTAAGGGGGGAGGGACTTGCATCCAGAGGAATCACTGGTCCCCATATGCCCTTGTTATGCTCAGTCTGACATGGGGGAAACTGCTTCGGTTTGTTATTTCTCAGATGATATTGACCTTTGGCACTTAGTTAGGACCCAATAGGTAGAAGTGGCCCATAAACACCTGCTGGTGGGCAACTTAAAGAAACCAGGCTCTTGAATCTGTTCTCTTGGGTCCTATATCATGTTGGATTATACCATGTTCTGTCAGATAGAGCATTCAGTACTGCAATCTCTTTTTAAGCAACCCCCTTCAATGGAAAGCTAGTTCTAGTTCCTAAAATGGAGAAGTTGGGGAGGATAGATGCAGCCCTTCTGGATTCCTTCCATCCTCCTGGGCCTGATGAGAGGGACTTGAGGGCACAGTGAACGAGTAACAATAAAGTAAGAGAAATCTGGGGGAAAAGACACACATGTTGCTACTTTTGGGTCTCTTCAGATTGTACTCCTTTTTTTCCTCCTTGCTCTCTGATCGAATGAAGGGTTCTGCCCATTATCATACCCCCCCAAGCATCGAATTTTTATCTCTATTCCAAGAGGAAAAAGAGATCAGAGAGCCCTATTTGCACAATAGAACATGAGTCCACAAGGAGGTTCGTTTGGGTGCTCAATAGCCTACCTGTGTCTTCTAGTGTGAAGAGCAAGACCTTATGAGAGCCGAAGTCGCACTGCTGCAGGAAGAACTGGTAGACCTAAGAAAGAAGGTAACTCCTCCTTCAGCATGGTGGGGGGTGTGAGGGATGACTGAGGGGATGGAAGGACATGCTCCTGGGGCCAAGAGCAAGAGACAGAACTAAGGTAGTTCTATCAGGAAATGGATACTGGGGTTGCCACCTTCTCTAGGATATAAAGGCCTGGAGGTAATGGTCAAGGATAAGCAGCAGGAGAGATAGTTAATGGTATCAGCCATGCACTAACAGGCACTTAACCACACAGTTCACACAGCAACACTGAGATTTAGGACCCTTAAGCCAGGGTGGATGCTCCTAGGAATGGAGGGGGGATGACATATGGAATCAGTGACCTTGAGAGAGAGAGGGAGAGAGATAGGTAGATAGATAGTAGATAGATAGAGAGATAGACAGAGAGAGAGAAGAGAGAGACAGAGAGAGTAGCCCAATGTCTTCTGTTTTGAGCGAAAATTTACCAGGACTTGGCCAGGGAACTAATGGATTGTCCTATGTCCTGGCTGCCTTGAACTTGTGAGTGGCCTTACATGTCCAAACTTAGGATCATGGCACCACATGCTTCCACCCATCCTCACTTCAGGCCTTCTGCCCACAGATGATAGAGCAGGACCAGCAGGCGCTGACCCTGCGCCAACATCAATTAGAAAATGTCTACCACCTGCAGCAGTGCATGGGACAGTTTCAAGAACAGCTGGTCAGCTATAGGGAGCTCACTATGGAGAATGAGGAGCTAAGTCAACAAGTGCTCCAGCAGAAACTGCAGATAGAGCAACTTCAAAAGGAGAAAGAAGAGAACAAAACAGGAGACTTAGGCTGGAAGAACAGCTCTGCAAAACTCAAGTGAGAGACTGGCCTGGGCTGTGGGGCAGGAAGGCCTAGAACTGGCTTCCTCCCTGGAGCCCTGATGACCTTCTTTCTTCTTCTTCAGGGACTCCTGAAAGCAACACAGGAGCTAAACCAGGAGCTCCAAGCTCAGCTCAATGAAAACAGAGTGAATGAAAGGCTCCCAGGGAGTGTGAGGCCACCTTGGGGAGTGGGGAACTGAGCCCATGGCCCATTCTGCTCTGGCTCCTTGGTTTTCTGACACCCTGATGCTCCTCCACAGGCAATGAGGTGGACAACACCAAAGAAGATAAACAGTGGGCCAAGGTGCTGGAGCTCATGAAGGAGGAAGAAGAGACCGTGACTGAGACCAGTGGCCTAGAGGATGAGGTCAGCTTGACATCCCCACTTTATATTTTGAGTCAAAAACTCTAAGCTCTTGACTTACCTCCCTCCATTTTCTCTAAACCAATATTTCCTCGGGAAGCACATGGGCCCACCTACACCATTCCTTTACTCAACATCCTATGTACATTGTTGGATGCCTGAGAGGGTCTGTCCTTCATTAGATGACTTGGCCCAAAAATTCCATTCTGCCTCTTTCCCCAGGTGCCATTCGCAGATATTGAGGAAATTGACCTGAATGCCCCAGAAGAGCCACGGGCGAGAGGTGAACTCAATTGGGCAGAGTATCTGCTAGTCTCTGATGTATTGGCATTATACCGTGATATTGACTCTCAGAACGGTGACAACTTGGAAAATCACCTGGCTCAGCGAGAACCCACAAACCAGGGATGGAGGTCCTATTTATCTAGGCTACCATTTATCAATGTGTCCAAAAGAAAAGAAGAAACAAAAACATCACTCATGTAATCACGACCCTCTCCCTCCCACCATCCTCTTTCCCATATTTCCCCATGAACCTTCCTTCCTTGTTTCGCTTCATTTCCTGCCCTCATCCTCACCACCAGTCTTCTTTCCACCCTGTTTATTCCCCGTTTCTCAATAAATTTTAGTAACTAACCTAAAGCTAATGTCATTCTTGGCAACCTTAGAATCTTACAAGATGGTCTAGCTTATCAAGTTCCATTTTTGATGCTGCATGACTGGAGGCATCTGATGCTATGTTTTGGTCCACATAGCTTCATTACACTACTCTCAGTTTTTATGTCCTGGAATAGCTCATCATCAAACATGTCCAACACTACCAACATATAGAAAGAAAACCCTCTTTGAAAATAAGCACTACTGGACTGTAGTGTGGATACACATAAAATGTCTATAGAGCTGCAGCTCTTAGACTCTTAGAGTCCTAAGGTCAGTACCTGGTTGTCGTCAACATTTCCATCATCAGATGCAAACAAAGCCTTGGCAGATGGTGGTTTCTCTGCTTTAACACTATTGGCAAGTGATAATTTATTAGACTTGGGATGGCTTCTAATTCAAGTATATGTCACCACTGGGAAAGTACTTTTACTTTTCAATGTGGAAGACAGTTCAGAAGTTCTGGCCTATACATTCCATGGCTACAATATATGTAAGCGCACCAAAGTAACAAGTCTTTTAAGAATAACACCAGGTTGCCTAGAATAGATATCACCACTCTGTTAAAGGATATGATAAAAAGGCATGGTAAAAAGCTTAGTATCTTCATTCCCAAGTCAGGACACTATTATTACTTTCTGTCTTCTTAGGCCCCTGATCAAGGCTCCAGATATAATATCCCACCCCAGGAAACTGGGTCTGGAACAGAGTCTATTACAGGAAATAATCCAAACCATACTAATGAGGGTGAAATGGGTATGTCTGGGCAGGTTTCCACCTTGCGGAGCAAGAGGAAGAGGCTAGCTGATAATGGAATATTAATTGAGAAATTAAGACCATCCTCATGGGTGGAAGAAGTGAAGACATAGCAACCAGAGTTTCTAGATGAAACTCTTCCTACCTAGGTGGGTCTTTGACATGTAAAATAGGAGGCCATCATTTTTTAGGTGAACACTTGTTAATCCCACAAATATCATTATTGAAAAATACTCAGTCCCACATGCTCCAAGAATTCCAGTTTATCTAGGTGATATGGCAGCAGTTGTGGAATATGTCTGTGACTGCTAGGGTTTTCAGAAATATGGAAGGGCAGGGGAGACTGCCTCGTTAACTCAAAGGCATTCTAATTTTCTTCTCTTTATCTCTGATATTTTAAAAATTATTATGATATACCCCTCTGAAATGTTAATTTGTTAATACTGGATATTTACACCAACAGTGGATTTTCTTTTTAAAAACTATTATCAGTATGAAGAGTTCTATTATGTTTACTAGTATGATGATGATTAGTGACTATAATTTTGATCATCAATCTCCCCCTTATTTAATTTATTTTTCATAGATATAAAACATCTTTTAGCTTATTTCTAAAAATTTCTATAAAATAACAGCGAAGAGAAAAGATAGGAAAAAATAAACAAGAAATTTTGAAATGGCCATAATGAACTATAACATAATCCCACCTCTTGACAACTAATAATAGCTATACTTTACTTATATTAGCAAGTAAAAGCTTTGTTCTGCACAGAAAATGAGATAAAGAGAGCTTATATTGTTTAACATTGGTTATTGAAGAGTTAGGGAAATAAAGCAAGATATGTTCACTAGAATAAACTTGTAGAGCCTCGTCAATTCCTTCAGCCAGGATTCCGCCAACTGGCTCTTTTCAGAAATCAGCGGTGCAGAACAAGACTGGTGGTGGGAATGCCCTTGATTCAATATCACTATGTATCTAAAATAAATAAAATAAAATAATAAAATAATATAAAATGTATCTAAATTATAACTGTGAAAGATTTGCAATTTATTTTGGTCAAAATTAAAATTATTTAATTTAAAAAAGAAATCTATCTTCATATGATGAGTTTAAATTCCTCTATACATTGTGTCTTTTGTTGTACTTTATGTTATAAAATTTTGTACTTTTAAAGAAATTTTTAATTTTAATGAGATTTTGTATGCATGTTCATAAGGTCTAGTTTTTATTAGACATTTAATTTTAAAGATGATCATATCAAGCAAAGAAAATTATATCACATCTTTAACATTATTTGAATTATAGTCTGAACAAATCTAAAAATGTAAATAATAGAAATAAAATTTAATGAATATCCTGGGATATAAAATAAATATACTCACCCATTTCTTTCTGCTATTATGTTTTAGAATAGTCTCTGAGGCTGTTTTTTAATTGCCTTTTTGTTATCTATTTTTGCTTCAATGCTTCTTCATTAAATGTTTCAGTTATTTTCAAAATCTTCTATTTCTAGGTCTATAAGACAAGATAGGAAAATATTCAGATCATTTCTCTTTGATAATCACAAAACATTTTCAAAGAACATAGATTCTATAAACATTGGAGGCAAAAAGAAAACTACTTTATAATAACTTAACATGTTATAAAATAAAATTAACATTTAATCATTTTTTTATAAAACACAAAGTTTTCCAAAATGTTTTATGATTGTCCATGTTTCCAGGATCTCCAGACTTTATACTTCCTTGCCATCAGGGACTTGCAAAGGCTTTTCAGAAGCAATGCTTGTCGAACTAAAAAGGTTGTTAAATTGAGCATTCCCAAGACACAAAATCTTTCACCAAAAATACTAATCTCAGAGAAAATTCACCTTGCAGAACATTAATTGCTTACATGAAAAAAAAAGTTAAACACCAGTTCAAACACAATATATTTCTAAATCTATTAAAGTGTCCTTAGGGCTAGGTCGAAGGCAGTTTTTCTGTAAAGTTCTTTTCTGTCAATCAATTAAATAAGCTTTCCAATGAATAAGAAAAATTAAATTTTATAAAATTTTTCTAAAATGCATTTACTTTAGAGTAAAGACTTTGGGGTTCTTGTACAAAATTAATGTTTAAAACTAAGAATTTTTGCTTATAGTTAAACTTATTTAAAAGTCTATGCAACAGGAATTGTTCTCAGTATTTTTGATATGTGCCATCCTCAGTGGTGTAAGATGATATGTCATTGTTGACTTGATTTGTATTTCTCTAATAATTAATATTAAACATTTTTTCGTGTGCCTGTTGACCATCTGTTGGTCTTCCTCGGAGAAGTGCTTGTTCATTTATTCTATACCGTTTTTGGAGAGGGTTTTGGGGATTTGTGGTGCTAACCTTTGTGAGTACTTGTATTTCCTAGATATCAAACCTTTATCTGATGTGTTGAGTGAAAAATGTTTTTCCAATTCAGTTTGCAGACTTCTTTTTTTAATATGATTTTTATTTTAATCATAGTGGCTTACATATTGTTGACAATCATATTTTAGGTACATATTAACATAAAATCAGGGAAATTCCCATCACCAAATTGTCCTCCCTCCATCTCCATTCCCGTCCTACTTACCATATCCTCTTCCCTAACCCCCTGGGCTGCTAGAGTAAGTGGTCCCCTCTGCGCCTAGCTTACTACTTAGTGGTCTTACATCTGTTTGGTCTTGGTACCCCTCTTATCCCCGCTCCCCTAATTAGGAGGCAAAACTAGTTAGTTCAAGTTATGTGGTTTTGTTTGAAGAAAAGAAAAGCAATAACCTGGAGAGAAAATAAAAGAAAAAAAAAAGAAAAGGATCAAATACTCCGGAAATGGGCAGAGTCCTTGCAGGGGTCCTCAAACTTTTTAAACAGGAGGCCAGTTCACTGTCCCTCAGATCGTGGGAGGCCAGACTATAATAAAAGCAAAAACTACGAACAAGTTCCTATGCACACTGCATATATCTTATTTTGAAATGAAGAAACAAAATGGGAACAAATAGAGTATGTGGCCCGCGGGCGTAGTTTGAGGACCACTGTTAGAGGCTTACGTCCTTGGTTTGAGAGACGGAGAGGAAAAAGAAGGTGAAACAGCACAACAGTACATAAAGAACTGTCAAATAAAATATCCAGTGAGCTCACGGATATTGCCATACAGACATATTCTTCTTATAGCAGGATACTTCATACAGAGGTTCTCCCTATTTATAGGCCAAAGATTTTTCCATTCTATTTTCCCCAGTTTTTGCTGTGCCTATGCAAAAATATTGCCACCCCATTTTGCTTTTTTTAAACTTCTTTATTTTTATCTTTTAATTAAGATATCATTAAGATATTTAAGATATTTACATAAGATATTATTTAAAAAGATGCGAACAGAGATTACTTTTTTTTTTACCTCATTTCTGCATGTTTCTTTAAAATAAACAAAAAAAAAAAAAAGAAAGGATGGGGCCAGAGGCCAAGTGAAGTGGTCTCAAGTGCATTGCTGGAGGAAAAAAGGAAGGAAATATATATCCAAAGCAAAGTCATTAACAATAGAATCAAGAAACCTAAACTTTAAGAATTTAAACTTAAATGGACTGTTATACTGGCAGACCAGGGTAAAAGGTGATGGTATAGGATGCACTCTGTGTTCATTGGTGGAAGGAGGTCAATACTGTTGATGGGAATGGCCCTGGTTCACTGTATATCTGAACTTTAACTATTAAAGACATTGTAGATCAACAATAGCTTCAATAAAATACAAATTTAAAAATAATATAAAAGAAAACTAAGAAAAAGAAACATTCTGAATGTTCAAATGTATGTCACTAACATTCATAAAAATAAATTCTTATCCATTAATAAAGTGCACTATAAATTGCTTAATATTATATAGATTATATTAATTAAAATGTTTGTTACCCTTATTCACAATTCAAGTTAAATTTATATTTGTAGGCATATATTATAATATTTTATCATTATTTTCTTTAATGCAATCTAAGATAAGAATAAAATATCTATTAACGGAAATTTTAATTATCTGTGATAATTATATATAAAATATTTTATTGAATTATATAAAGTATATGATCATTGATGCATACAAGCATTTATAGCTTATTTTCTTTCTAATTTTTTGTTTTGTTCTTTGGATCACACCTGGCAGTGCTCAGGGGTTACTCCTAGCTCTATGCTCAG
>PVKC010008935.1:0-11076 GCA_004027635.1 Crocidura indochinensis
GTGTGTGTGTGTGTGTGTGTGTGTGTGTGTGTGTGTGTGTGTAGAGGGGTGTGATTTGAACTTGTGAGCCCCTTGGTTTTGTTTATTTCCTCCCCCCCCTTTCTGCAAGTTGTATGACTCCCCTTTCAAATGCGGAGGAATAAAATAATGTAAAAATATTTCAATAGCAAGTTGGCTGAGTTGTGCATGATTGAGACTGCTTCAGAACACTTGTTTGACTATTGAGCAGTTTAACTGGCTTATTAGATGGCTTTTGCAGAAGTGTCATCATAAAACTGGGTTTATAACAACAACAACAAAAAAATGCCAGTCAAGTCACTCCTTGTTTCCTGAAAAAAAAAAAAAAAGTAAATGAGAGCTTCAAAGGAGACTTATTTGCTTTTATTTATATCTGAGCCGGAGTATTTTCAGGGTATAAAGTTTATTATGGGGCTGGAGCAAATGCGTGTAGTTGACACAGCAGGCATTTGAGTGGAAAGTGATGCCAACTTTTTGAAAATAGACTTGTGAAAGTCTTGGATTGAAGTGAACCAGTGCTTTTTTAAAAGCTTATTTTAAAATCCTAATATGTGTGTACTGTGACTTAAGTAGTTTTATTCCGATGTAATGGAACTATTATCAATTGAATTTTCTACAAAATAAACTTTGACATTTAGTTGTTTACCAAAGATTTACTTAAATTTAAGTAAAGATTAGGGGACTTCTGCTTTTTATTAATATTTCAGTCTTTAGAAGATTTGTAAATGCTTAAGTTCGAGAAATTTTAATGGCATGAGATTGGAACTAAGGTTTATTCTTATGTCAGAACGAAAGTTTTTCTTTACCTGTAACTTACAGGTTTTTCTTTTTAAATGATGACATTTTTAAACATAAATAGGTAGTGATTGAAACATCTTTGAAATATTTTGTATAGGGCATTTAAAAACTTTATTTAAAAGTTACACATTTAGTCTGATGGTACAAGGAGATGTGATTAAATCTTTCTTATGTCATCTCTGTAAATGCTAAGGGCAAATATTTGTTTTGTTAATGTCACACAGTGAAGGGACTATCTACACAAGGATCAAAAAGTAAGATATTTTTCAGATGCTAACCATTTTGTACATATGTGTTGTGTTTCAAGACCAGAATTCATTATACATGTGTACTACACATATCAAATTACCCTTGGAGTAAATCACTTTTTTTTGAAGAGACAGGTTCAAAGAATATATTTCCAGTTGTATATTGTAACATACCTAAATTTTGCATTTTGTATAATATAATTGTATTGTTAGCATTCTTTAATAGGAAACATAAAAATAGAATGTTAAAAAGTATTTTTAGCTTAGATTTCAAATTTATTGTTTTAACCACACTGCTTGTATCTAGGCAGCCAGTTTTACCAGATTAAAGAAATATATTCTGTAACCTTGAGATTTTTATATTAATTAAAGTTTTTACTGAAAATACACGTTTAAATAGTTCATATTAATGGCAACTACCACATTTTTGAGTGATTGGCTTACAAATATAGATTATTCGATAGGGTAAATATATAGAATTCATTTTATTAATAGGAAATTTGTTAAATAACAAGATGTAATAGTTTTAAAGTTAACTTATAACATTATGTTACATAAAAGATCAGGTGTCCTTAAATGTCCTAAAAGGTGTATATAGTTTTGCTGAATTAAAATGAGAGTATTCTAAATGTTAAGATTTTATTTGTTGTTTTTTTTCCTTTAAAAAAAGTGTTGGATCGCTTCTCAGCCTTTTGGCTAAGATCAAATGTAGTAAAAACAGTGTTGGATTTGTTTTCATTACCACTAACTATTGATAACATTGTTATAGTTGACTGTAGATCTTTCTGAGCTTTATAAAAGTATGAGAATAGTTTAACTTATCTAGTAATATACTTATAATTAAATAACATAAATTTAGATTAATGTAATCAATGTACTCTTAATTAAATTAATAGAAACTAATCTACACATTGATGTTATTGTTCTTTTTCTTCTACATGTCTAATATAGATTTTAAATAGCTCTGGTATAATGTTCTGAGGTGATCATTTTCTGTCTTAACAGAATTCACTCAGTGAAGTGCCTTTTTGGGAACCCTTCTCTTTGGTTCTTTGTGTAGTGATTCATCCTTTTTTTTTCTCATCATAATTCATGAGCTATCTATCATGAACCATTTGAATTAATAATAATACTTTATTATATAGCAAACATCACTAATGATTTCTGAGAAAGTAATTTGCTGTGCAAGTATATGTAGCTTACAGTTAGTCATAAAAATGTGTCCTCAAGAAAAGTTTGTGGCAATCCACTTTTAATCAGTTTAATAGGCTAGAGATATTCACACTTCATGTTTTTAATCTAATATTGAAATTTTTATATTCAGTTTTCTTTATATAATTGCATTTTAATTGCACTGAAAATTCAGTAGGCCACAGATATTCAATTTTTATAAGATGAGTCACACATTTTCCTAGAAAATACTGTTTAGTGGAATCTGTCCATTCTATCTAATTTGTTTTTTCACTGTTGTTTAGTGTTTTTTAAATTAAATAATAATATTTTTGAGGTAGATAAACCTCTTAATATTGAATTAGACTTTATAAAATACGAGTAATCTTGATATTATTTTAAAATTTGTCTGAAATTGAAAATAATAAATGTGATTCAGAAGACATTAGGTATGTGTACCTATTTAGCAAGAAGACGTGGATATTTTTGAACTTTGATAGATTTGTTTGCTGCCTATTTAACATTCAAAGTAGAATTATGAGAAACACCTCTATGTCAACAGCAATTCAAAGTTTGCTAGATTTTTTTCTCTATTAAAGAAGCTTTGTATTTTTTGTCTGTCTTTTATAGTTCCACATGTAGATGATCCTCTCTATAGCCCAGGAATCAAATTGGGATGAAAAGTTTTGTTATTTCATAAAATCTGCACTTTCTTGGCTCTCCAAAATGATAACTATGTTTAGCATTTTAATTTATTATTTGAAACTTGGTAAATTTGAGCTAAACTAAGTATGTTATACGATAGAAGTCTTATTTTGTGTTAATACCATATACAGTATTTAATTCTGTAATTTTAGTGATGTTACTGGTTGTCTTTTTGAAGCTTAACCTCAGAGATGATGTGGTGAAGATTACAATCGATTGGAACAAGCTCCAGGGTCTTTCAGAAATACAACCTGCTTTGCTCTTTAGTGCACTTGAGCAACACGTCCTGTATTTACAGGTAAATTTCTTGTTAAAAGTATTAATTTGATAGTAATGAAAATTAATTGTAGCAAAATATTAAGTTGGTGTCTTTGTCAGTTCTCGCAGCACTGTGTTAACAGTATTTTTAATAAAGCCTGCTTCATCCAGATTGGACCCAAATCTATTCATTTACATAGTTATCTAAGGGCCAACATGGGTATGAAGAGTGAATGGATGCAATTCTGTTCAACTCTAGACTGAAAATTCAATACAGTTCCATCTTTGGTGGGTTATAATTAAGCAATAAGACACGGCAGGTGTGTGTCATGCTATGATAATGATTCCATGCCTTGGGTGAGTTTGGAGGCTCATGGAGTGCTTTCAGTGGTTCAAGAAGTGGCATTATCCCAGCATGACACATCCTGGAGTGTCTATTGCAATTAAACAGTTTCAGCATAGTTTTAAAAGAAAGTAATTTCTGTGACATTAATGTCTCATCTTAGTAAGTAGCCAGTCACTATTTTGCCTTTGCTTCTTCTTAACAACTTGAACTAATTTATCTGGGAAGTCTGCATTGAGTTGTTGTTTATAATAGTATTAGTATATTTTAAAAATAGTTCAGTCTAATGACTCAACAATATTATGACCTTATTGATATCTACTTGAACATCTCTGCAGTTATGATTGATGTGAGTTTGCAGTTTTGTCTCTAATCAAAGTGTAAAGTAATTGCCATAAAGGTAAGTGGAAGAACTATTTGGTCAGTTTATTGCTATTGAGATGTTACAAGATTTCAGAAGAGTAACTTGACAGATAATAGAAGACAAATTGTGGGCATAAAAATAATTTGAACATGACAAATATTGTTGTGTTTTGATTAATAGACTAGACATTGATTTTCAGTTCTTTTTTTTTTTTTTTTTTTTTTTTTTTTTTTTTTTTTTTTTTTTTTTTTTTTTTTTTTTTTTTTGTTTTTGGGCCACACCCGGCAGTGCTCAGGGGTTACTCCTGGCTGTCTGCTCAGAAATCGCTCCTGGCAGGCTCGAGGGACCATATGGGGCACCGGGATTCGAACCAACCACCTTTGGTCCTGGAATGGCTGCTTGCAAGGCAAACACCGCTGTGCTATCTCTCCGGGCCCCTGATTTTCAGTTCTTATTGCCAATGGGAAATTTAAAATCTGTTTCAAGTTAAAAGTAATCATTATCCCAGGTTTTAAAGGGCAGAAGCAGTGAGCCATAGAACTCAGCTAGAACCTAATTGTGGGGGGAAGTGTGTAAAAGGATAGTATAATCTACATTGTACAACAGTTTTCTTTCCTCTGAAATATAGTGATAGGCACCTTTCTCTTTCCAGCTTTGGATCATGGTATGTTATTTTTGCCTCGTTTCTTTACTTCTTAAAATTTTAATTTTATGACCCAAGATGAGCCTGCCGTATCAGGAAGAGCCTAAGTGTTCACTCACCATAACACCTATAGATGCCATGTCTATGCTCTATCAATCACTTTGGCCAACTGCATTTCAAGTGGATACAGTGATACAATGATAATGCAGGACTCTGCTGAGTGGGGCCAGTGACTCTTGTATTTAGGAGGAAAGTGACCAAGCCTTACTGTTATGAGAAGGTATTCTGAATGACATATTAAGTGCCATTGGTGCCAAAGACTGACAATTTGATTTGGCACAGAATAAAAGATGAGTGACCGAATGACTCCCTCTAGACTTTCCTTGTGTTTTCTTTCTTAAAAAAAAATAAATAAACCACATAAACCATATTTATAACAGTAATAACCATAGTAGCAGAAAACAGCATGTATGTATTCAAATAGGCTAACCTTCAGATTTAGTTCTTTAAATATTATATTTACTTAGAATAATTTGTGTAATATGTTGAATGTAAAATTTTGATGAGCTTGGACTTCCAGAGATGAAATTGTATTCTTCTCAGCCCTTATTAGCAAAACTTCAGCCTCTGATTAAAGAGGAGGCTATAACTGTTGTTGAAGAGAAAGAAAAAGCAGAAACAGGGAACAAGGATGAAGTCAATGCCAGATTCCCCATTGATGGCCTTCAAGAGGAAGAAAAACATGAAGATTGTGATCTAGGAGATGTGAAAAAAATCAAGAGCCATTTTGATCCAGAAATAGTCCAAATAAAGGCTGGAAAAGCAGAAGTAAGAAGTTATCTTTTGGACTATGGTTATTTTGGGGGAGGTTGCAAGCATAAGATTTCTAAGTCTTACTGTGTTTAAGTTGTTAACACTTGCATACTTATTATTTATAGATTGAAAGACGAATATCTGCATTTATTGAAAGGAAACAAGCTGAAATCAATGAAAATAATGTCAGGGAATTTTGCAATGTTATTGATTGTAACCAAGGTAACTACTTACTAGTTTGTTGTCATAGCACAGTTTTTGTTTTTAAAATGTACCACTTGAAGATCATAATTTATTTCACAGTTTTATAAACTAAGGCAACATAATTTTTCCTGAATAGTAAGAGACTATTGCAGAAATGGCTTTCATTTTGACTATATAAAATAAATTAAATAAATGCTAACGTAAAAGAGCTAACTTTACCCAGAGGAAGACCGATTGAAGAATTTAATGAAAATGACGTGTGAATGGCTGGGTTACTCCATCTCTAGTAAGCAGGAACTGAACTATATCAATTTCTATCCTATAAATAAATGTACTTATAAAATTGTGAACTTAGTAAAATTAATACTTCTTAAGAGGGAGCAATTTTCTGATTATTCCAGAACTGTTTGAAATGTTTCCATTATACAACTAGTGTGTCACAAATCTTGAGGAAGACTTTGATATCTTAGGTTTATTTCTTTTCTTTCATCATTCATAGTTACTATTTTTAAAACCAGATTCTCCTTTTTCTTTCCATCTGACGCTATAGTACAAAGTATTGCAAAGTATTGTAGATAGCTCATACACAGGCATAATAATCTGAACAAGTATTTCTTAGGAAATTTATGGGGACAAGTTCATGATTGGGATGAATATTTTTCTTACTGATATATAATCTCTTACCTGATAATTATGAACACAGTTGTCAGAAGAATCTAGAATTTATTCCATTATATTGATAGTCATTTTTAATAGTGAAATAAACAGGTTCAACTTGTCCCAATTTCCATCTTTTCAGCTATTAATTTTCCTCTTGGAGAAAAGTAATTTTTTGAAGCCGGTTGGCTTCAAACAGGTGCAACAGTGGTAAAAAAAAAAAAAGAAACCTTAGGTTCAATGATCCAACTGCAAGCAACCATGAGAAAGGATGTGATGAGAAGCAAGCACATGTGTCACTAATGTTATTCCTCTGTTCTCCCTGCTAACTCTATTATTATAAACCACCAGGGGATAGAAATTGGCAAGAATTGAAATGCTCAGCAGGATTCCTTGGTCCATTCAATTCCTTGCTAGATCAAAACAGCATTCGCAAGAATTGCTGTGGAGAGTGACTAACTCTCATACATTCACTGTCTACATCATTCTGAATTTCTCACTGATGGGTCAGCTCATCTATATATTTGGAATATAAATCTGGAATTGTTTATTTTTTTTAACTTTTTGCTCCTATAAATATACTTTGAATTGCCTCAAAGAAAAAAGTGTTTAGTGTAGATAGGTGAATAGGTGAATGGATATATAGATAAAAATGTTTTTAGGGATACAAGTTTTTAGTTGAAAGTATATGTGAATATATACAGATAAGTTAAATATTAAATGTTATGATATTTTAGCAGAATTATTAAGGATAGTTGAGCTGAAGAAATACTAATGTTTCTTTTCCATTCCATTGGACCTTTCAAACTTTAAAGGATTTATTTTTAAAGAGCATTTTCCAGTGCTCTTTTGCTGTGATCCATTTTTATTATAAAACAATCCAGGGACATTTATTTAGAAAATGTACAATAATACCTGGTTTTATTATTTAAACATTTTATCTTATTTGAAATGTTTATATATTATGTTCACATCTTTCCAATTTTCCCTTTTGGTTTATCACTTACTTTATAATCTCATTGAAACAAAATTGTACTCTTCAATTTAGTGGGGGAAAGCCAATTTTCACAACTTATCTTTCTTAAAATTGCATTTTTTTTGAAAGAGGCAGCTTATAAAGAGGTAAATGCCTTTGTGGTTAGAGATTTTTTTAAGTGAGTGTTGGCAATTTAGGGAAATTGAAGAGGAACATATTACACTTGAGATTTCAAGATCATTTTGTGTGGAGTTTTCAAAATGAAAGTGTTAAATGTATAATTCTTTTTATTAGGTGTTCACTAATTTGATTAGTATGTAATTTCAAAAGTGCTGTTTTCTTAAATTCCTGTGCTGAAACAAAGGTGAATTAATGTATCTTTGGCATATATATATATATATATATATATATATATATATATTTACTACCTAGAGTATAAAATTACTTTCTCTAAAACTCTGCAGGTGGTTTTTAAGGATACAAATTTTTATTAAAAAGTATATTCAGTGATATTATTATATGTTGCTGATATTCCTACATCTGATTTTGGAAATTAGATAAGAAGATTAGATATTATGATAAATTTTATATGGGAAAGGTTATCAAATTTTATTGTGTATGTGATAGTAATTTATTATGTAAAATGCTACTTATTATTAATAACTAATATGAATTAGTAATTTATCAAAGTCTCAAATATTTGAAATAAAGACTATATTTAAACTTTATACTTTATATTCTCCTTAGAAAATAGTTGTGCAAGGACTGATGCCGTTTTTACCCCTTACCCTGGATTTAAAAGTCATGTAAAAGGTAAATATTTGTGACAAATCATATTAATTAGAGAAACAGCCTAGATTATCAACAAAATTGAATAGAAATAGCATCTGTGTTTAAAGTTTGCTTATTTTATAACTAAATCTGGCCTTTAGACATGGGCCTGATAATTAGCTGATCTTTACAAAAGACTGTAAAGTGTTGAAGAGAAAAGATTTTCTGATTTTTTTTTTAAATGTGAATATACGTAGACTCAAAGTCTCTTGACTTAGTTTCTAGAGTTGTGAATACGTACGGACCACAAACTAGACCGGAAGGAAATCAAGGGTCAGCTCACAAATCTAACAACCTGCTCCGAGATTGTGGGAATCAGGCTGTGGAAGAACGACTACAGAACATTGAGGCCCATTTGCGTTTGCAGACAGGTAAGCAGAGTTCTAGGTGGGGCCTCTTGTTGTCCTTTTGCCAGTGGCTAAAAAAAATTCCTGGTCATTTAGTCACCACAGTTTTCTTGTGCACCTATCGTGGACAAAACATTCCTTTTTTTACTTGGTACATACCTGGTGATGTTCAAAGGTTACTCCTGGTTCTGCACTCAGGAATTCGTCTTGACATTCCTGGGGGACCATATGGAATGCTGGGGATAGAACCTTTGCAAGGCAAACACCCTACCCACTGCAATATTTCTCTGGCCCTGGACAAAGTATTCTTAACTAGGTACAAAAAAAAAAAAAAAGAGAGAGAGAGAGAGAGAGAGAGAGCCAAACATGGTCTTTGTTGTTATCTGCTGTTGATGCTCTTTTTTTCTCTTATATTTATCACCAATTCAGAGTAGTAGATGGGAAAAGATTTTAAGTGTTTCAAGTACTTCTTTGAGAGTTCTGTATTAATTTTAATATTTTTCCTTTTATTTAAACACCATGGTTAAAAGTTACTCACTTTTGGGTATCAGCTTTACAATGTACACCATCTTTTACCTGTAAACATTTCCTGCTACCAATGTCCCCAGTTTCCCTCCCACCCTCAGCCCTGCCTTCTGAGCCAGGCATTTTACAATCCACCACCTCGTTCGCTCTCCCTATTTCTTTTTTAGATACTGTGGTTAGCATTGTAGTTAATGAAAGGATACTGTGCCTATCACTTTATCTCTATTCAGCACTCAATTCTTGTCCAGAGCAATTAGTTCCAACTGTCATTGTCTCTACCCTAAACTACAGTGCTTCAGTACTTGTGGTGAGCTCCCTACTGTGGATTGGTCCTCCTGCGACAGATTTTAAATAAATTCTGATAAGCTATTTATTATAGTCACAGCTACAAGCTATGGCACTCTTTCCTGCAACCAGTTCCATAACTGAACAGTGATCACCTCTTATTCTTATCTCCCACTGTGCTAGGAACAAAGTGTAGATGAATTTTTTCTAGTGCTCAAAGATCTCTCAGTGTGGATAAGAATGTAAATAAATAAATTCTGTAGAGGTATAGTACCTTGCCATTTATTGAATAATACTAAGTGCCCATCACTGAGAAAGCATGTGTACATGTTTATTTGCTTCATAAATAACTAAGTGCCAGATGAGGTACCCATGTTGTTATTGTCAAGTGAAAAACTGAAGTGCAGAGAGCCTGAGCAACCTGCTCTAGGAAGTAGGTGACAACTGGACACCTTCCCACATGAGCTTCATTCACTGCAAAACTTGAGACTCCCTCTTCTTTATTATGCCAGGTCCTTTGTATTCTGTCATCTAATTTTTTGTCAAACCTTTTCACTTCTATCAACCTTCCCAGTCACTATTCTATAAAGTTACTAAGTGGTGGTTTTGTTACTTGGTTTTGTTTTTTTAGTTCTGTTTTTATTTTGCCTCAAGTGGTGCTTATGAGCTTCAGGGTCATTGGTCATGAGGTGGGTAGTTTAATGCTAGGGCCTCAAGACACTGTGATCCTCTGGTCCTGTTGTGCCAGGGAATGCCCAGGCCACCCCTGCAGTGCTCAAGGGGCCAGGGCCTTTACTGGTGATAGTGAGGAATGAACACCAGTTCATGGACAGTGGTTTAAAACCACCACTTTAGACCATTTTCTTCCCTGTGACTCAATCAATTTTTCAGAACTCATCTGATCTTGGTCTGACTATGCCTCAGCTCAAAATCTTAATGGCTGGGCCAGAGAAATAGCACAGCGGTAGGGTGTTTGCCTTGCACATAGCCGATTCAGGATGAATGATGGTTCGAATCCTAGCATCCCATATTATCCCCCATGCCTGCCAAGAGTGATTTCTGAGCACAGAGCCAGGAGTAACCCCTGAGCAACACCTGGTGTGACCCCCCCCAAAATAAACAACAACAAAAAATAAAAATACTGATGAATATCTACCAGTGTGCTAAGCATTTTTAGTTTAGAGTGTGGAGCCTGCAGATAGAACTCATTTGTATAAGTGTGCACACTACCACTGAGCTATACTTTTAGTGTAGCTACCCATCAACCACTATTTTAGATGCCCAGGATACTAAGATGATGTAATCATAGGCCCTGGTTTCAAGGGCTTTGTAATCTGTTTGGGAGAACAGATGAATAGGGAAGTAGATTGGTACTGAGCTCCATGTACTGCATTGATGACTCTTGAAAGGTAGAGAAATAAGCAGATGATATTTCCAGTAAAGGAAGCAGCAAGCGCAAAACCAGATGAAGTTACTTTCTCTCCTTATTCAAGAGCAAGAATAGCCAAGATCCTAAGATTAAAAATTACATTCTCAAAAAAAAAAAAGAAACCTTTTTAGAGATTTTATATTTAACAAGTTGATGCATTTGCTATGAAAATTTGCCCATATTCTTTAATTGCATAATGATTGTTTAATCATGTATTCATTCAGTCAGTAAATACTGTGCACCTGTGTAGACTGTGAACTACAAGGTGTGTGTGGTTGTACAAGTGACTCCCAGACACACCCAGTGGATGAAATGCCAAATACTTATGCTTTTGAACATAGCCTAGATGAAAGAAACTAACAAATAAGCATGATGTGCAGAATGATCAGTGGTAGTGATGGTTTAGAGAGAAATAGGGAAAGAAGATAGAGAGTTTCAGAGAGGAGGAACCAATAGATTTGG
>PVKC010008935.1:11176-27584 GCA_004027635.1 Crocidura indochinensis
TGGGTCACACCCAGCAGTGCTCAGGGGTTACTCCTGGCTCCATGCTCAGAAATTGCTCGCTCCTGGCAGGCACGGGGGACCATATGGGACGCCAGGATTGGAACCGATGACCTTCTGCATGAAAGGCAAAAGCCCTACCTCCATGCTATCTCTCCGGCCCCAAATGTATGGTTTTTAAAGTTTGCATGAGATTGGAAGTGACAGAGTTCAACTTAGTAATTGAAATGTTTATTGACAGACAGGAGAGAGAGCTCAAAAGACTAAGCATATGCTGTGCATGCTGGAACCAGGTTTTATATTGAACAGCATTTATGGTTCCTGAGCAGCACTGGATGTGACCAAAAAGAAAAATGAAAAAGAAATAGCCATGCTGAGAATACTTTATAAGTGACTATTTTGGAAGTGATAATTCAGAGGTGATGCTGGTGTAGAGCAGAAAGCTGTACTGGAGGGACAGAAAAATGAAATAATGTAAATTATAATCATAACCTTGAAATTTGAGTAACTGATTATGCTCTTCTTCCATAAAAGACTTGATAAGAATTATGGTAAAGCCCTTCTTTAACATTCTTCTAACTTAAAGGAGAAAATTTGGCCTGTAGTGAGGCATACAAATTGAGAGAAATATGTGCTTATTGAATTGTTAGTTATCTTTAGGATTTTTTTTCTCCCCCAAATCTATTAAAAATACACTTCGTTTTGTATATAAACTGTTTATGTTTAGTATCTTGTTAAATAAATTTAATATAAAGCAAAACTCATATTAACATAGGAGGCAAAATTTGACTTGAAGAGAGACATATGATATATTTTATAGCATAATTTGAGCTAAGGATTTCATTTTAACTTTTGTCAACTTAACTAAATTATTTCTTTGCAGAAGTTTTTTTGCATGATATTTTAAGGATAAATCTGATACAAAAAAATTCTGTAGTTTCTTGGAACTGTTTTAATGTGTTTAGGTGGTCCAGTGCCAAGGGACATTTACCAGAGAATTAAAAAACTTGAGGATAAAATCCTTGAATTGGAAGGCATCTCTCCTGAATATTTTCAGTCTCTGGTAAGTATATATATGTAGAAACATATATATTATTGAATATAATATATACATTAAATATACAAATACATAGTGGTGAGTTCTATATAATATATACGATCTATAAAATATATTAATTATGCATATATAGGTTTTTTTCAGCCATATCTGGCAGTGCTCAAGGGCTACTCTCGGCTCAGTGCTCATAGATTATTCCTGGTAGTGCTTAGGGAACCTTGTGGTGATCGAACTTCTTTATTCAAGGCATGTGCTTCAGTATATGTGTTGGCCTAAGAATAACATTACTGATTTTTTTTAAATGTTTTGTTTTATTGTGTGATCATACATATCTGTGTTGAAAGCTTACGCTGATCTTTGCTTTTAGGATCACTCTTGATGGTGGTCAGGGAACCATATGTGGTGGTAGTAGAAATCACTTGTCATATGCAAAACAAGTATCTACAGCGCTGTACTGTTTCTCTGTCCTTAAGTTCAATACTTTTCTTTTAAAAAGTCATTTTATTTATGCATATATTTCACTCATTGATCTATATGTCAAAGATGAATGAATGAACATACTCTGTAGTTGGTTGTCTAGTTTGCTAAAAATTTTGATTCTCAATATTGTAGTATAGACTTAAAATATTCATTAAAGAGTACTTTTATTAAAAATTGCCCAAATTCTCAAATTTACTCTTTTCATGGCATGATAAATCAGCCTAGAAAGCACTCAGTCCTGTCACTGTGAATTTACTATCTTGGAATAAAGAAAGTTTCCTCTGGGTTTTGCTGTCAGTTATCCCTTCTGTCTCTTTAATCCATGCTGTCCACAAACACCTTCCTTTAGCTCAGAAACATTTATACTTCTCTTTTCTGTGAAACAAATAGACATCCACCTTTGTCTTTACCTTAACCACCAGACCTTTTGGAAGCTTAGTCTATAGTTGTCCTATTCACCAACTTTAGCATTGATTCACAATCCTTTATCCAAGTTTTACTAATAAGGATCTTTGTCACATGAACTTGTTTCACACCAGTAAAGTTGAGTTCATTGTGCCACTTTTCAGTCATCTAGATGATTAAGCATCATATTTGCCTTTTCTGAAGTTTGATTTTTTTTCTTCTTTTTTTAAAAAGGCAGAACCATATTTGAAACAAGTAAAATAAAGTAAAACTAGACAAAAAGTTTTAATTCACTAAATTTTTAGTGACTTACAGTAAATTTATTTTTGGAAAACTAGTATAGTTCCTATTGGCATGGGTCAGTATATGACTGTTAGAAATATATTTAAGTATATAGCAGTTTTTTCAAAGTTTTACATTGTATTTTAGAGTTAGGTACTGAAAAGAAATATTGCCATGGACCAGTAAGGTAGTTCAGTGGTAGAAATATATCTGCATGTATGAGACTCTGGGGTCTATCCCCAGCAAAATTAAGATGTATTTCCAGTCTTAGAAGGGAGAAGAAATTTCTCACAATTTGAGAAACATAAATTATAAATATTTTAAATATAAAAAATATTAAATATTTTTATTTAAATATAAATATAAAAAGAATGTTTCATGTTCCTGGAGATTATGTTATCATCCTTGAATGTACTCACTGTTAGTTTGAGCACAGAGCCACGAGTTAGCACTGAGCACTGCTATGTGTATGCCCCAAACAAAAGAAAAAAATGTTTCAGTAATTTACTTCCTGCAATCATAAAATGAGATTTATTAATGCATCAAGGATTGATATGCTTATATGAGATTAGATAACTTTGCACACTGCCTACCGTAACACATGGTGTTAAGTCTCAGTAACTTCTGGCATTTATATTAGTTTCTGTTAAGTAGCTCTATATATGTGCCTAAGTGTAGAACACTGGTGGTTTATAGTGCATAATTAAGATCTTCCCACTTTTAGAATTATTCTTTGGATGTATCCCTATATGAAACTTTATAAAGATTTATAAAGATGTCTTTTCCCTCAACAATTGATAGTAAGTTTTTCACATTTATACCTTTCAAACTTAATTGCTTTACATATTAGTATCTGATATGACAAAAGCAGCAAATGCCTCCAGGGAGACTTTTCTCCTTCTCTGATTCTGTTATATAAAAGTTTAAGATAGGGTTCATACCAATAGCACAGCAGATAGGGTGTTTGCCTAGCATGCTGCTGACCCAAGTTCTATCCCTGGCATTCCATATGGTACTTTGAGCCTTCCAGGAGTAACTTCTGAGTGCAGAGCCAGAAGTAACCTCTGAATGCCTCCAAGTGTGGCACCAAAACAAACACAACAACAAAGAAAGCAAAAAGAAGTTTAAGGTAGACCTGTCAACCAGTCTTGTGAACAAAAAACAAGCCCCTCATAACATACTCTTGATTTGAAGCACTTATTGTTTGTACACAGGGTACAAAATTTGGATAATGTCAGGATATAGTGAGATTGCAGAAAACTCATAGCTATGCCTAGAAGCTTATAGTCCATTCTCCTGGCCAGTGAGAGGGGAAATTGTTGGATGCATTTGCAAATGGATATGACTTCGATAATGTATCTAGTATGATTGGGAAAAATAATATTAGGAGAAAATAAGATTAAGGAGACAAAATTGGGTAACTTGAATTGGGTAAAGTAAAATCCTGATCTGAGTTCAAGACGGCATAGAATATATTAAATAGGAAAGAAGTTGAAAAAGATCCCACATGTTGATCTTTGGATGTGAAAAGACATGAAGTAAGGGTGATTCCAGTTTCTAGTTTCAAAAATGATGCCATATATAATAGAAGTAAGAAAAAACAAAGAGGGAGTTATTTGGAAGGCATGTATATTTATATGCCTGTTTTTCACTTATTTTTAACCTCTGAAGGACAGAATCTGGTTCATCTGTATCTACTTCATCTCTGAATACACAGACTAATAGGAATTGAGTAAAATTGAATGACTGGATCACCTGGTAATTAATTACTGCATTTTTGAAGGTGCGTTCACTTTGTCCCAAATCACTGATGGGGGAGAATCTTAACTCTAGGCTGTAACAGTAACTCTGGGTGCCAACAATAATCAATACTATTATAAAGGAATTACATTTAAAAAGTCATATAAATGAAATATATATATATATTCATATATATATATGAATCCTTATTGAGCTTGAAGATTGTGGTAATGATAATATCTGGTTAGATATAAACTTACTAAATTTCAAACATATTGGAAGGCTAGGAACACCACACTAGCCAGTTTGCAATTTTATTGTCATTCATTAGAACACTAAGATTTGAAGAAAAAATGGAAACCTGTAATTTAGGTACCTGTCTAATGGCATTTAGAATAATAGTTGTAGATTAGCATAAGGGAAAATAGTTTAGGACAATGTTTTTTTCCTTTTCCACCTATTTATGCACCAGTAGTTGAAAACCACAATTTTAGATCAGTAGGAGATAGTGTGCATTCCCTCAATCACATCAACCGCAGCCTCTTAAAATGTGTCTACTTGTGATCCCTGAGTGCAACCAGGGGGAAAACGAGTGTTCATATTCATTAGTTTTTTTTAATTAATTTTTGGTTTCTGCACATTCATAAATTGATTACTATTGGCAAATTTTTCATGACCTCTTCTCCCCCACACCTTTCAACCATACCACCTCTTTTGGGGTCACAACTCACAGATAAAGTTAGAAGCTAGGATCTAGAGGAGTTGTGTCTAGCTATGTATACAGACCACCATTATGGCCAAGGGTATTTCCCTTTGTGGTTTCACCCGTTGACCTGGTATTCTAAATTCTCCTTTCCTCTATCTGTTGCTGTCTTGGTATGAAAAAGGTTAGTAAAAGGGAAACTAAGCAGAAACCCCAGGAGCTACTCTCATTGAGCCTCTCCAGAAGTTCACCGTTAATGGAAGGTATGAATTGCCAGGAAAGTGCACGTGGCTGCAATGTTACAACTATGTGTTTAACATCATCTTTGGAGAATAACTTCCAAAATGTGAAGATAGGTGTCAGCTAAGTGCTTATTGAGTTTGAGAGCTGTTGTTTCTGCCATGATTCTTCTGTATATTTACATCGGGATTGTCAAACAATTGAGTATCTTTCTTTATTCCTAATATAGAACTTTTCTGGAAAAAGAAGAAAAGTGCAGCCTCCCCAAGTAAGTTACTGCCATTTTCATTTTGATTTCTGGAAACTTTATTTCAGTTGTACATCTTTCTTACTAGTAAGTTTCAACTTTATCTACTTACAGGACTTGCCAACTCGAATTTCAGTCTTAATTCTAAAAAAGGACCATGCAAATGAATGTATTTGAATAGGAGAAATAATTTTATTTCAAGATCATGGAATGACTTAGATGAGTCAAATATAAATCTGTGTCCTCTTAGTAGTAGAAGGATGTGTTTTTCACAGAACAATGATAAAGGCTCATGATTTAAAGCTCACCCCCTTCCCCTTTAGCAGATACCACTAAAATGACAGCATCTAAATCAGAAACATCTTTTGGGCAGAGGTTGACTCCAGCCATCCCAACCCACATTCCCAGCACTGCTGTTATCATTGGGCTGCTTGGGATGATACAAGAATACAGTCCCAGTTTCTACCCAGATTCAGATTTTGGTTTTTATGTTAAAGCAAAGAATTTTCATTGAAAATGGATAAGTAAAATAGTTTTATTTTAGAAATATGAGGGAGAACCCCACAAAGCAAAAGAGAGGAATTAAGCAGAATTAGTGTGTCATAAAGGAGGTTGTACTACAGAATAGAGGTGTATGGGTCACTGCTGAGTGGCATTAGGAAGCTGATTTTTGGAGTATTTATCCCCAGATTGTTTCAGCATCTGCTAAGGAGAAGCACCAAGGAGGACTTTTAGCTGCAGTGGTCTCTCCTGGACAGAGTCTGGCCTCTGTTCTGAGTGGGCTTGAAAAATTTCTTTATCAGAGTATATTGCCTCTACCAAGCATCTCTCTTTCTCTCTCTTTCTCCCTCTCTCCATCTCCTTCCCTCTCTCCCTCCCTCTCCCTCCTTCCTTCCCTCCCTCCTTCCTTCCCTCTCTCGCTTCCTTCCTCTCTCTCTCTCCCTCTCTCCCTCTCCCTCCCTCCCTCTCTCTCTCTCTCTCTCTCATAGCTCCCTGAAACATATCACTGAGAGACCTACTATCTGGCCCCTACCTTACCACTGTATTAATTGAATCTTTCTTAATAAGGTCTTTTGGTTTTTTTTTGGTTTTTGGATCACACCTGGCACTGCTCAGGGGTTACTCCTAGCTCTATGCTCAGAAATCTATGCTCCTGGCAGGCTCAGGGGACCATATGGGATGTCAGGATTCGAACCATTGACTTTCTGCATGCAAGGCAAATGCCTACCTCCATGCTATCTCTCAGGCCCCGTTAAGGTCTCATTTCTAATAGTGGTAAGTGTAGCATATTTTGGGGAGATAAGGAGGCCTCCAGGCAGTAGCATTCAGGAGGCCTGGGTGCCATGGATAATGGTCTTCACCCTGTTTTGGTGATTCAGAGCCAGGATCCATTGATGCTGGTTATTTAGGCCAACCTAGCCATGCTCAGGGAATACTGAGTTGCACACATGACCTACACACAGAGGTGACCTGAGGACCCATGTGGTTCCAAGAATTGAACTCAATGCCTAGGAGTTATCTCCTTAGCCCTTGTAGTGTGCAGTTAGAAAATTTTGAGGATCCACTTTTTTTTTTTCCCAACGAAGTAGTTGATAGCAATTGATGACTCAAAGGCAAATTTCAAGGAAGTTTAAGCAGTTAAAGTAATCCTCAAATTTAGTTTTAACTTTTGCTATTGTTTTATGAGAATGGTCAGAAAAAAAACATAAAATCAGTTTTTAAAAGTATAATAGATCAGGGGAACTTTATCAATAGGAAAGAGAAAGAAATATGTTAGACTTATGGTTTTATGCCTTTAAATTTATGGTATAGCTTATATATATATATATATATATATATATATATATATATATATATATATATATATATATATATATATATATATATTGACTCTTAAAACTTTTTATGAGAAAAAAGACACGTGATCTGCTTTTGGGTATTTTAAATATTTCTAGTTCATTTAACATATATGTATCTGTTCAAAGAAATTTCAGTCTTAGTCAGCAATCTGTGTTACTGTTTACAGCAGAACTACTCACTGGCTGAACTTGATGAGAAAATTAGTGCCCTGAAACAAGCCCTGCTCAGAAAATCAAGAGAAACAGAATCCATGGAGCTCACCACCTTCCATGAAAATTGACCCTCCTTTTGTCATCTTACTTGCTTATGTGTGTAGTGCGCATGTAGTGTGATTCCGTAGACAGCTGCATCTTTACCTGCATAGGCGTCCTTCTGAAGTCAAGGATTCGTTCCGTGTGAGTCCGGTGGTTATCTTCAAAGATTCCAGTGAGCTTTGGAATAATGCATTTTATGAACCTCATTTTCAGAATTTACTCCCTTCTGTTTTAAAGGAGGTACTTTGGGAACTGGAAAAAAAAAAATGGTTTGGAAGTTTGTCTTTTTGTGTAAGTTCAGAAATATGTCATCCTTCCCTAGAAAAGAAGATTCATTTTCAGTAATGAAATTCAGAACTTTATATTTGTAGCACCAGTGTTAGTTTAAATCAGTATTTTGTACATAATTAGGTAAAAATAAATTTTAAAAGGCTGCATACAATTTCTTATTTTAATGTCAATAAACAGTATATTGTACCTTTATTTCTTTATTGGCTGTGTGACCTTGAGTGCTGTGCAAAATTAATATCCTTATTTGTAAGGTGGGATCACAATAATAGGTTCTAAAATGTTGTGAAAAAAAAAGTTACTATTATACATATTTAAAACTATGACCCAGGATAAGTGCAAGCTATTATTACATAGAATGCATTCCTCTTTGGAAATAGTTAAGATGTTACAAATTATAGTCCTTTCCCTGAGAGTCTCACCTTTTTACAATGATCCAGTTACACTATGTTTCCATAGTTGCAAATTAAACACTGACATTGTGTGGCCACATTTGAGGAGTATATGTTTAGGTCAAAAGTTATTTGTTGCAGGGCGGAGAGATAGCATGGAGGGTAAGGCATTTGTCTTTCATGCAGAAGGTCATCGGTTCCAATTCCGGTGTCCCATATGGTCCCCCAAACCTGCCAGGAGCAATTTCTGAGCATAGAGCCAGGAGTAACCCCTGAGCGATGCCGGGTGTGACCCAAAAACCAAAAACCAAAAAAAAAAAATAAAAATGTTGTTTGTTGCAAGAATTAGAAATCTACCTTAAAAGCTTGCAAAAGGGGAGTTGGTAAAAAGAATCAGAATTCTGTAATTTAATTACAGAAGATATAGCTGGGCATTTTGCAGTCTAGAAAGTTAAGTCTTTTTCTCTGTCTAACTACTCACTCCATTGCTTTGTCTAGTTCTGTCTCCATCCACTCTGACTCCTTTGCTTTCTGGCTTGTTCCCTCCAACCCTTTCTGTCTTCTTTTCTATTCATTTTTCTCTTATACATATCTATAATCTCCTTTATGCTCTGTAGATTATCTTCTCTGAAGGCTGCTCATTTCTGCCTTTCCTCACTGGGTGACATGTCAATCCTGTCTCCTTAGATTTGGCTTTTCATGTCTTTCAACTGCTGTTTTCCATACTCTGAAAAAAAGCTCCTTCAACTTCATTGAACACTTCTTATCTGTCTCTTCCTTAATGTCCTTTCTTCAGAGATGAAATCTAACTCAGTATGGCCTGGGGTCTTGATCAATTGTGACCAGAATGAGGGTTGAGGACCTCTTAAAAGGAAGATGAGGGGCCGGGCGGTGGCACTGGAAGTAAGGTGCCTGCCTTGCCTGTACTAACCTAGGACGGACCGAGGTTCGATCCCCCGGTTTCCCATATGGTCCCCCAAGCCAGGAGCAACTTCTGAGCGCATAGCCAGGAGTAACCCCTGAGCATCACTGGGTGTGGCCCAAAAACCAAAAAAAAAAAAAAAAAAAAAAAAAAAAAAAAAAAAAGGAAGTGAACATACAGTTTGCACACCCATTTGGGGAAACCATGATAATCTGTTACTACTAATGTGGTAATAGAGTGATTGCTCAGTATGTATGATGTATGACACCCAAGAGTTTAAACTTGAGGAGCAAAAATGGGGTCACTATTAATAACAAGGGTTTTATAATTCCCAAGAAGTGTATATGAATAAATTGATTTCACTGATGCCTTACTACTGTATTTTTTCTGTATAGAATGAAGTCTTCCAGAGTGTCTTTCCTAACATAATGTATTAATATAGTTACAGATACAAATTCCTGCTCCTCCATGTTCTAATACTATCCTATCAAAACGACCACTTCTGAGTTTATTAGAATATTTTACTACCTCACACAAGCAATCATGATTGGAAAAATTAAACATAGTAATAAATTAGACAAGCTTGACCAGAGATGAGGAAAAAAAACAGAAAACAGGACCATATATAGGCTTCACTAGTTTACCTCTCCAGTCAATGTGTGTTTCTTAACTCTCTTGGCAAAGTTCCTAGGTCAGCTGTGGCACACGAAGGCCTTGCAGCTGGCACGCAGGAAGGTCCGCAATTAATACATTTATAAAACTTATAAGGAGATTTTAGATACTAAAATCTTGTTATTAAGGTTTAATTGGTACTTTGAGGAAATTTTTTGGTTTTGTGCAGCAGTTTGGACACTCGGGCTCAAAAAGGTTAGCCATCACTGTCTAGGACTAACGGTTATTTGTGATTGCCCTACCATGTGGCCATTGAATGGAGTTCTTTTTTCATTGTTTCTCAGACCTGTCCTTTTGAATTACTTTAAGGGGAATCCTGTCTCCACATGATTAAGTGTTGTCTGATGCCGATATTCTTTGTCACTTGAGTCAAAATCTATAGAAGAGGTCAGGACTCAACTTTATGCTGGTATGAATTGTTGTAGATCCATGATCAAGACTCTTGGTGTAGTTACTTTCAGCCATTGTCTTCCATAAATATGTCCTTTACTAAACGGCGATGCCTGGAATTTTGGATGGGGTGTGCTTGCTTTAACCAGTGTACCTAAGTGTCCATTTCTTTGAACTTTGATTCAGCTTTCCTGAGACCATTGTTTCTTATTAAGAGCTCTGACTTCGAGAGAGTAGAGAAAGTGATTGAAAAGAAACTTAAATGGACAGAGAGTTCTTACCTACTCTGCATCCAAAACTTTCTCCACCGCTCAACACATACACACACATTACATTCTAGTCTAGGGAAATGTCTTACTATTGACTAGACATTGTGGGGGTGATCGAGGTGTCTATCCTGCAGAAAAGGGCTAAGATTTTCAAACTTTTGGTTACTGCTCTCTATCTTCCTTTCAACTGCTAGACTTGCTTTTCCAAATACCTGGACAGGTATTTCAGCAATCTTGACACAAAAGGTTTCCATTTATGGAATTCTGTGGTTTTTTCCCATTTTGTTTGACCAGAATACTCAGTGCAGAAAACCACTACAGGTCCAGAGATGTTAGTACAGCAGGTAGGGCATTTGATTTGTACTTGGAGATTTGAGTTTGGTCCCTATATAGTCCCCCTATAGCAGCACCCCGTTTCATACCCCAGAAGTTCACTCAGGAGTAATCCCTGAGCACCACTGTGTATGGCCCTGAATTCAAATTAAACTAAACAAAAAACTTTTAGTATTTTGTATGTCAACAGAGAATTAACATATACCTTAATAATCGGCATCTTAAAAAGTTAATAAATCTTCACCTTTAGAGGCAAGGTTTAGATCCTGAGAATTTATGCAATTAGGTATTTGGCTGTCTCTAAATTATTAGTTTCCCATGGACAGGGGGTCCTCTCTGCCACCCTTTTCATCTCATCTCTGCCTTGATTCCACATTCCTTCTGCCTTTTTTATTTGAAGTCTGTTTCTCACACTCCCACTAGTGGCACTAATTTCTGTCTTAAGGATTTATTGTATTCCAAAAAACCAAAAAGACCAATTTTAACAAGGGGTCTTATTAGAATGTGAATAATTCTGATTGAAAGAAATTCAGCCAGATCTAGTCACCTTCTCCCTCTCAAGGGCTTATGTCTGAATTCTGCTTCATTCCCCTTGTAGCTGATTTCTCTGAAGAGGTGCTATTCCAGATGTTGGTTTCTATATTGCTATTAGCTTTGAACTAACTCTTTGACTTCAGTGTCTTTATCCCTTAGGAATCAAAATACGGGAAAAGCGTTTATTCATATTCTCAGCTGGCTTCCACTCCTGCATCAGTTTTCTGTGCTTTGAATGAAAGGGCCTCCAAGAACAAAACCAGCCATATTCTCCAATTCCTTTGTTTTAGAAGGCACTTCCAACAAGGAAAGCATGGGCTGGAAACTTTTAATTCAGATCTTTCTAAAGTTCTCTAAGAACATTTTACATGAGAGTAATTTGTGTTCATTAACTCAAGATACTATCTGGGTCTACTGGACTAAATTTTAGTTTTGAGTTTTCTTTTTTTGATCAGTTATAAAAGTAATATTTCATGGCTTTCAATCTTAGACATTCTTTTTTGTTTTGTTTTGTTTTTTTGGGGGGTCACACCCGGCAGTGCTCAGGGGTTACTCCTGGCTCCATGCTAGAAATTGCTCCTGGCAGGCACGGGGGACCATATGGGGCACTGGGATTCGAACCGATGACCTTTTGCATGAAAGGCTAACGTCTTACCTCCATGCTATCTCCTGGGCCCCTCAATCTTAGACATTCTTTAGGAGACAAAATTCACTTATTTTTATTATTTTTTTTCAAAATTCACTTTTTAAAACTAGAATAAAATTCATCTTTTTCTTCTCATATATATTATGAGAACCAGTCATTGACTCATTACTAATTCATTATTCCTAAGTGCTTTGAAAAGATTAATAAGAAAATGGAACATGATAGAATAATCTAGGATAATTTAATAAAGTAATAAAAGATGATTACTAAAGCATTCTCTAGTTTTTATATGGCATTGCTAAAAGTATAACATTACCTTTCAAGAAGTGTTCACCTCTTGAAAGTTTTTTTTTATTTCAATTAATATAGTTGAAAGTTTAGAAGTTTTTATCTTGGCCACTATCACAAGTACAAGAAAATTAACAGAAATTATTACCAAAAAATTAGATAGTAACTGCAGAGGGGACAACACTCAAAATTCTAACAATGCTGAAAATTAGGCCAGAAGTCTTACTATTCCAAAAGATTTTTCTCAAACTCAAGAAAAAAAATGAATGAAGCTTTTCTAAGGACAACAAAGAAAATTGGTATTATCTTACCTACCCAATAAGAAAGGGCCTTATTATATAATACTTTGTTTGAAATACCTGGACCATTAATTTTGCTTTATGAATGGTATGATTGTAGTCTTTCATCTCTAATGATGCTTACCCATTAAATTTTACTTGATATTTTTCCTAAACTGAAAAATACTAGACAGTTATGTATAAAAGGAGAGATTGAAAGGAAATAAATGATGTAGAAAAGACTCATTGGACTGATCATTCTAATTGGTACTTATAGACTTAAAAATTAAAATGTTTTGTACTAATTGTCACCCTTCAACCAAGTCATGTCATCAAAGCTTTATGCAGTATTGCATTTTGGCAGTGCAAAAAATATGAAGTGAAAGGTGTTTGCCATGCTTATTAAAGCTTCTAATTACTCATTTATAATAATATAATTCATTCATAAAATGATTTTAAATATGTGCATATGTATATGTATATATATATATTTTTGGAGGGGGGTGGTTTGGGCACACCAGCAGCGCTAAGGGGTTACTCCTGGCTCTATGCTCAGAAATCGCCCATGGCAAGCTCAGGGGACCATATGGGAAGCCGGGATTCGAACCACCGTCCTTCTGCATGCAAAGCAAATGCCTTACGTCCATGTTATCTCTCGGCATACATATATATTTTAAAGATTCTCTAGACACAGATAGTGAATCTTTTTTTTAGTATATTAATTATAGCCATCAGATAGTGATGGCTATTTTTCCAGCATATTAAATATTAAGTTCATTTATATTTTTAAAACATGAAGATGCTTGTATACATAATATTAAATTTTTTATTATAGTACAAAATAAAATTAAAATACCATATATTTAGAGACCAGAAAGTTAGGATAGCAGTGTAGGCAACTTATACATAGCTGACCCTGGTTTGATCCTCAGCATCCAATCAACGTACACCTCTACTCTTACCAGGAGTGTTTTCCTGAACATAAATGCAGGAGTAAGACCTAGCATTGCCAGGCATACTTCCCCCATGCAAAAACAATAAAAAAATTTAAAAACCATGTTTTTGGATAAAATAATGATCTCATTTCAGGCAGAATCGCTGAATTGACACTTCTCCAATGGAGACATACAAATTGGTCAATAGGCTCATCACCACTTATTAGAGAAATGCACATTGAAGCCACGCTCAGATATCATCTCATGCCTCTCAAAAGGCCTTATAAACAGACTAAAAACCAGTCTCAGCAAGAGTGTGGAGAAAGGCACATGTGCCACTATTATACACATGTGTTACCTGGGTACATGGTCCCTGCATCTACCACATTGAAATGTGTGCTTTGGGATGTGTACTTGGCTCACTCTGCCTTTGGAGAAGTCCATGTTCTCTTCAGGATGTTACTCTGTCCTTCCTCAGAATTTCTAAATAAAACCTATGTATACTTTGAAAAAAAGAAAAAAGTGGAGAAAAGAAACCCTCATATCCCATTGATGAGAATGCACATTATTCCAACCTGTGTGGAAAATGATAAAGAGATTCCTCAAAAAATTAAAAATCCTATCATAGATATATA
Source organism: Crocidura indochinensis (assembly GCA_004027635.1). Taxonomy (NCBI): domain Eukaryota; kingdom Metazoa; phylum Chordata; class Mammalia; order Eulipotyphla; family Soricidae; genus Crocidura; species Crocidura indochinensis. The sequence continues at coordinate 25,024 of PVKC010008935.1, forward strand.
TCTATATATAGATATTTTTAGATGTGTATATATATCTAAAGGGGAAAAATAATTGAAAAGGACACATGTACTCTGTCCCCAACCCATTCATTACAGGACTATTTGTAAAATGTGGAAACAACCTAAATGCACTCTTTTTTTGTTTGTTTGTTTTTGGTTTTTGGGCCACACCCGGTGATGCTCAGGGGTTACTCCTGGCTATTCGCTCAGAAGTCGCTCCTGGCAGGCACGGGGGACCATATGGGGAACCAGGGGATCGAACCGCGGTTCGTCCTAGGTTAGCGCACGCACCTTATCTCCAGCGCCACCACCCGGCCCCCTAAGTGCACTCTTAGTGCGTAAAAAATAATAATAAATCTTGCCTTTTGTAGCAACATGGATGTAACAAGTGGATTATGCTAATAAGGCACAAGGAGAAAGACAAATATGGGGGCTATTTCACTCATGTGGAATATGTAAAGCAAAAAGGACAAAAACAAACCGTTAAATTCCATAAAAAGGAAGTTACCAGAGGGGATCCAAAGAGTAATGGGGGTTCAATAGACCAGAGTGAAGGGTTAGTGGTACTTCAGTGGCTAGTGTATGCTAAAAGATGTGAACCTAATGTATTAAAACCAGGTAATCAGGGGCCGGGTGGTGGCGCTGGAGGTAAGGTGCCTGCCTTACCGCGCTAGCTTTGGGTGGACCGCGGTTCGATCCCCCGTGCCCCATATGGTCCCCCAGGCCAGGGGCGACTTCTGAGCGCATAGCCAGGAGTAACCCCTGAGCGTCACTGGGTGTGGCCCAAAAACCAAAAAAAAAAAAAAAAAACCAGGTAATCAGTGTTACTTCAAAAACTTTATCTTAAAAAAAATTACATTCTAGGGGCCCGGGAGATAGCATGGAGGTAAGGCATTTGCCTTTCATGCAAAAGGTCATCGGTTCGAATTCCGGTGCCCCATATGGTCCCCCGTGCCTGCCAGGAGCAATTTCTGAGCATGGAGCCAGGAGTAACCCCTGAGCACTGCCGGGTGTGACCCCCCCTCAAAAAAAAATTACATTCTAGGACCCATCAAGATAGTAGAAGGTAACGCACTTGCCATAATAAAGTCTTCTATTTAAAAATCTAATTTGTGGTGCCAGAGAAATAGTACAATGGGTTGAGCAATTACCTTGCATGCAGTTGACTGGAGTAATTCCTGAGTGGAGAACCAGGAGTCAGCCCTGAGCATTGCCAGATATGGTCTCTTTTACCACCAAAACTTTTTTGTTGGAGCTGAAAGATAGTACAGTGGGCATGGGCTTGCCTTGCATGCAGCTGACTCACATTTCATGTCCAAGCACCAGAAGGAGTGATCTCTGAGCACACAGCCAGGAGTAAACTTTCGGCACCTGACCCAGGTGTGGCCCCCACACCAAAAATAACATAAATTGCCTAAAAAGTAAGCAATAGGAGTGAAAAAATACTTTTAAAGATTTGTATTTGGAAAACAAGCTACCTTACAGAATTCACTACACAATTATTTTGAAAGAGATAAAAGTAAACATGTTATTAAGTAATTCAGATAGAACAAGATATATCAAAAGGTAGAGAAGTGCAGTCAAGCATAACAATGTTCATTTTGAGAATGGTCATTCTGGTTCGTTTCTAGATCATCTCAGTTGACTTAAACATTAGGACTAAGTGTGGAAGGTTTGCTTCCAAAGTCACTTTTATTACTAAGAAACCAGACTTCATGATGCAATATAATAACCCTGTTCAATGCCAATATTTTATTTTTCTCTTGTTCTCACTTTTCTATCTCAATAGAAAAACATGGATATATGTCAGGAGCTACCTTCTGCCTGAGGCCACGCAAAAACAACTCTAGCTAGACCTGATTATTTCTCTAGAACAGGCGGGCTAGAGAAGCCTGGGGTCTTAGAAACGACTAGTCCAGTCATCCATCCTTCCAGTGAAGCCAGTAGGGAAATCCAGCCAGCGTCCAGAACAGGAGAAAACCACAAGTGAACAGTCACCACCAACCACCATGAGAACCAGCCTTTGCCACACTTCAGCTGGGGATTACAACCCCCCTTAACCCCCACCAAATGCCTCTAAATGAATTACCAGGGTTTCTATATAACAGATTTCTCCATGCTTAAAGAGAGAGACCCCTTTTAAAGGAGTGTAACCCAAGAGATACGTGAGCCTTCATGCCAATGAGAAACTGCAGTCAGTAATATAAGAATGGGGAAGGCTCAATGATAGAGAACTTGCTTTGCACGAGTTCAATCTAGTTCACTTCTCTATATGTTGTGTGCTTAAACAGTACTGTTATGATTTTGATCCTGGTTCATTATAGCAACAACAATGAAGGGAACAACATCAGGGGCATAAAAAGAAGTGAAAGTACATTTTAAAAAATAGGGGCCCGGGAGATAGCATGGAGGTAAGGTGTTTGCCTTTCATGCAAAAAGTCATCGGTTCGAATCCCAGTGCCCCATATGGTCCCCCGTGCCTGCCAGGAGCAATTTCTGAGCATGGAGCTAGGAGTAACTCCTGAGCACTGCCGGGTGTGACCCAAAAACCAAAAAAAAAA
>PVKC010008936.1:0-27476 GCA_004027635.1 Crocidura indochinensis
CTACTATATATATATAAGGTAAGTCATCTAACCTTTTTAATAATGCTCTGGCCCAGGATATATAAACTTTACAGACCTTTATGGAATTATCAAGGTTGTTGACTCTAGTAACATGACTGCCATATCACAAATTAGGGAAGGAAGGGGTGAGGAAGTTTAAGGAAACAGGAAATTGGGCAACACACTTGAATAATGAATTCTGACCCTTTGTTCAGTATAATCAGTTTCTCTGTATATACATGCATTGCCATACTATAGTCTAGAAGCAAGTAAACATAAATAATCACTTTGGCAACAGACCAAACTGATAGGGAACAAAGCTTTGAGATCATTCGTAAGTGGTGGAAAAATAGCATAACCCAAGATGATTTTTTGTTATTTCACAGCAGAATGGAGTTGAACATTATTCCTAAATACTGCAATTTCTGCAAAGGTGGAGCGATCATTATAAATCAGGATGTTACAGAGAATAGAGTCGTAGCTGGAGACAGATGCTCCAATTAACGAGATATCCATTTCCAAATTATTATGTTTTCAAATAAATCCTGACATACAATTTCAGAACCTTGGAAAAATAATACCAACCAGCCTAAGTAAAAGAGGAATTCAATCTTGGCAGTGCTAGCGTCTTTTGCACATTTCTAATAATTCATTCCATTTCTAAGAAAGGGTGGGTGATGAACAGAATGATTTAAAAAAACAACTTTGAACTTGAGATGGTTTTCCCAAATTTGCCGTCACAATTGGAAACTGGCAAAATAGTAAAGTAAAAATCCTCTAATTACTAAAGCAGGTAGCTCAACAAGATATGCAGTTTAAATTGATCTAGAAGAATCCTTGTGTTTCAGAGTATCAAGTACAGCTAAAAATTCGTATGAGCTTAATTTTATTCTCTGTTACATGGTATGCATCATTACCTATCTCGGAAAATCTATGCTGCTTCTATACACAGACATAAAATTCTGTTTTCTTTTCAATAAACCCATTCATGCGATCCTGTTGGGACCAATGTAAACACATAAAAACATTAACCCCATTTCCATTCTCTCAACTCCAAATACACATAAACCAGTTTTTCAGTGCTCAAAAGGGCATTGTAATACATGCATGTATTGAGTTCTAAAAGCTGATCTTTGAGAAAGCAGGAAGTAAAGAGCTATAACAGTGATTCTAAAAACATTATCCTACGTTGGATAATCTGTATAGCATCCAACTCCAGAAGTTTCTAGAAGTATCTCAGAACCCATAAATTAGAGTTCTGTGAGAATTGGACAGACCTTTAAATAATCTAAGAATTTGGTACATTATCTTCTGAACAATTTTGACTTCACTGGCAATGTGAGTATTCTTTCCTATTTTATCCCTCCTAAGGTCTCAAATTTGTGGCTATTACAAAATCAATATTGAAAAATAAGTGCTGGGAGAAAAGAAGGAAAAAAATAGAAAAAGAATATTCAAGGTGATAAGTTGAGGAAGAAAAATAGGAAGTCTGACAAGTTTGAAGATCAAATAATTTGAAGTCTAAATGTCTGAGTACAGTCTAATGTTTGACATATGTAGACATAAGCTATTGAAATTGAATGCAATGATTTAGAGATAGAATGAGGAATGGCTAGAAAATGGCTGTGTTCTTTAGCTGTCATATATGTCAGCCTATTGCTTGTCACTAGAAATAAGCCGAGAATTCCCTTTGTAAAACACTGTGATGAATCTTGAGAAAATCCTTACAATCATATTTGTCATGTGAAACTGAGTTGAAGCTTTTGGGTTGGAATTCAGTGTGTACAGCTGTTTCCAATGTGATATTAATAATGATACTAGGAAAAAAATCTGAAAGCTTTAGATGTATTATTCCAATTACTTTGCTCACACTTCTCTGAAGTAGACAAGTTTGTTTCTTTCTGTTTTGCAAATGAGGACATGAAGACCCAGAGAAACTAGATTCAAAGTTTCAGTTATCTGGTAATAAAACCTAGGTTTTGTACCAAATATTAACATCAGGGTCTGTGCCTGAAGACAACCAAGATGGTATTCTGCCTGAATGTTTAAATGGGTACCATACGCCAGGGGTCAATAAACTTAGCTGCAGAGGCTAGTTAGTAAGTATTCTAGATTTGTAGGTCATATTGCCCTTGCAAGTAGAGCGTGAAAACCAGTCAAATTTCATAACAATGAGTGTGGCTATGCTACGATAAAACTTTATTTACAAAAATATGTATTTACAAAATTTTTATTTACAAAAAAACCTTATGGCAGGAAAAAACTTACTATTCTACAGTTTAAAAAAGTCCTACCCATCATAGTGATATTAAATAGATTCTATTTACTTTTACCTTTTTAGATTTTGGCAGTGTTTGGCACTACTCCTGGTTTTAACAAAAGCATAGAACTTAATCAGTTAAAACATAATGCAATGGGTAGGCCACTTGCCTTGAACATGGCCAACCTAGAACTAAGAACACCCCATCTGGTCTCCCATCACATCCTAGTCGTAATCATTGAGCAAAGTCAGGAGTAAGTCTTGGGTAAGGTCTGGAATGGCCCCAAACCAACCAACAAACAAAAAAGCAAACCACAGAGATACTTGGGACCTAAATTTGATTTTTGTAAAATGTATCTAAGGAAATACACAAATAATTCTGATGACATTAAATGGAGAGGGGATTTGTTTGTTTGTTTTCTTTCCTCTGTAAAAAGAAAACAGGCAATTAGATACAATATCCCTTTCCAGCTGAGGTCCCCAAACCAGTGTAAATACTTTGGTTCATTTTTTCCTTTATTCCTGTTAAAAGGACATTTGCACCGCTTTCTGGTCATTTTGTTTCTGTCATGTGACAGAGAATTTTAAATTATGAGAATTTTAAATTATTTTAATTATATACAGTGTGTGTCCTCAAGTACATTGGATCATTTTGCTGTAAAAGTAAAGGGAAAAAAACAAGAATTCCTGATTTATCTTGTTATTAGAGTACATAATTTTTATTTTATTGGTTTACTTAGCCAGTTTCCAAGATTAGCATGGACACTGAAAACTTACTGTACTTGTTTTTTTGCTTGTTTGTTTTGTTTCTGTTTTGGGGACACACCCTGCAACGCTCGGGGGTTACTCCTGGCTATGTGCTCAGAAATCGCTCCTGGCTTGGAGGATCATATGGGATGCCGGGGATCGAACCTAGGTCCACCATGGGTCATCAAAAGCTCTACTGCTACGCTATCACTATGACCCCAATGTACTTTTTTGTTATGTTTCTTTTGCTCATTATACCTTGAACTCCATGAATTTTGGTTTCCCATCAAATTTATTCTCCATGTGTCCGTCAGTAACTCCTATAGTTCTTGGAGCAAAGCAAGCTCATTAAAGCTTTATTGAGTACTTACTATAAGTTAGAGACTCTTTGAAACTCCTTATATGTTTTATCTCATTTAGCCTTTACCTAAATCCACTAAAGTTAGATTTAGCAAAACAGACCATGGTCTCACAACCTTGGTGCTTTTCATTCCCAGCAACTCCATTACTGCTATTGAAATATTTTTTCTCTAAGCCCACCATACAACTGCATCTATTGATTTATTTTTTAAAACATGCTACTATATGTGCATATATTAGTATAACAATATTACTGCATATAGCCTACAAAAGTATGTATCTAGAAGAATTTATACTTTCTCTTAGAAAGCTCAGGTATCATTGTTGAACAAGTCTCAGATAATATAAACCATAAAGTTGAATTAAAATCATTTATATATTAGCTACAAAAGAGAAAAATAATATCATTGAGAAAAAATAACATTTATACATGAAGAATAAAGTCTGTTTTCTGTGATATCTATCTAGACATACTCATATAGTTTATGGTAGTTTTTGGTTTAATTATGTCTCTGGGTATTAGTAATAAAATTAAAAAAATATCTTACTGTTAAGATCTTTTTTAAAACCTCAACTAATAATGTTCTTGGCTTTGTGCTCAATGATGTGGTGCCAGGAATTGAGCCCTGGTCCTTTATTTACAAGGCAAGTGCTCTACTGCTATTCTGTCTCTCAGACCTCACTATGAAGATATTGTTTTTGTTTTCAAGTCATGGAGATAGCTCCATGTTTTGTATCCAGGAGGCTTGTGTTCTATATTCATGCCATGTGGTTCTGTGAAGAATGCCAGGAGTGATCCCCAAACACAGAGCTGGGAAAAAGTCCTGGGTACCAACCAGAGTGTACCTCCCACAAAAATAATTTATCATTTTATAATTACAAGGCATGTTGAGGAAGTTTCTAGACTGTTGATTCATGTTCCTTGTAGCTTGTGCAATATAGAATATTTTTAGAAAAAATTGTTTGCTGGTGAAAGAAATGTACAAGAACTCATAGTAGGTTGTAATTTGGAGTGCCAACGTGTGCCAATTTAAAGAATGTGTATATATGTATATATATATCATGGACACTTTAAAATTAATATTATATATATATTGGCTAGAGAGAAAGAGAATTTTTTTTAGTTTTTGGACCACTACCGGTGATGTTCAGGGATTACTCCTGGCTATGCACTCAGAAATTGCTCCTGGCTTACAGGACCATATGGGACAATGGGAGATCAAGCCACACCCTACTTCTTGCACTACTGCTCCAGTTCCTGAGAAGGAGAAATATTATTGGACATAAAGTTCTTGCTTTACGTATGGCTGATCTGCTGTTTAACCCCCAGCACAATACATGATCCCTTCGAGAAATATTACGAGTGATCTATGAACACAGGACCATAATATTCTCAAAGCCCTAACAATTGTGTCCCAACTACCTACAAAAAGCTTTAGTAAATAAAAATAAAGTCTAATAAAATGTACTATCTTAAAAATAATAAAAATATAAATAAAATAATAAAAAATAGAAATAAAAATAGAAATAAATAATAAAATATAGAAATAAATAAATGCGAATTAAAAGATGCCAAGAGATCAGAAGAGAGATATCATAACTGAACACTAGATAAACTGAACTACTTTTAAGGGCAGAAAGGAAAATCATTAATAGTTTTGTACATAGTAAATATTTGATAAATATTTGCTTTGATTGACTTTGAGAATTTATGAAATAGTCTGGCCTTCCTCTCTCACCCACATATCAGTACAAGTCTTTCTTAAGTTATTGCAAAGATTTGTCTATTTATTTTGTGTCCTTGGGAACATGGTTAATTTAAAATATTCCTTTCTTCTCTTATCTTTCTGGACCATCCCACACTTGAACCATCATAAATCATTTTTCTGTTCCTTTGTTCTGTGCTCATGAGACCTATTGTTTTCTTTTAGACACCTCTGTACCATATATAGTAAAAGAGCAAAGTGCATATTCATTTCTTTTATATCTCTTGGCAAATGACTCAAGAACATGAGGCAGGATCTTAGAAAGTTTATACAAGAAAATGAATGATGTTGAATGGTGGTGGGGGGTAAAGCAGGGAATATGACAGAAGGCAATTAAGGGTATCACCACAGGAAAAAGCTTAAAAGGAAAGTCTAGCTATTAAGAGATAATAAATAGACTTTGTTTAAGATTTAAATTAGTTTGTCTTACTTTGAAAAAAGTATTTAAAGAAATCAATTAAAGGCATGTTCAAGAGCCTGTAAAATGATGAAAATCTGAGTTCATATTGTGCATTAAAGAAGTTTAATATTCATCAGTAGATAATATGTAAAAAAATCATATCGTTCTGTCGGTTTTGAGAAGGCTTTACATCAGCTTTTCACATAATGTTGAGTCAAAGATTGTTCTGTTTTCCCAAGACGGAAATGTAGAATTGTAGTTTATAAAAAAAAAATTAAGTCCTGTATTTATTGGAAATTTTAACAGATGAGAGACAATATCTTTGATCACTGATTTTCCAATTATTTAATCAGAGCTGTAATATCTCAATTACTCAAACTGACTTCAGAATAAAGAAAAAGTAGGCAGATGGCCATAACTTTCATAACACCACAAATTTGAACATTTGCTCCAACACATTATGACAATATATCATAGGATAGATGGATAAAAGACACACTAGTATAATATTAACATGATTATTGTTCATATTGGTTTTATTTGCTTTTTTTTAATTATTTTTTATTTTTTTTATTTGCTTTTTTAATAATAATTTTTATTTTGACTGAAGTGAATTACATATCTTTCACAGTAATATTTTAGGTGCATATTAACATTAAATCAGGGGAATTCCCATCACCAAAGTTGTCATCTCTCCACCTATTTGGTTTTATTTGGGGGGCAAACTGACCACTTGTACAGGCTTATTTATAGTTCTCCAATCAGGGATTACTCTATATCAGGGTCATCTGTATTCCCCAACAAGATTTTTAGAGGGAGGCATTTGTTTTACTTTCTTGATAGTAGTGAAATCAGGCTATTCTAGGTTATCTAGAATAAAATACTCTCTCTATGCTATTTTTATTTTAAGTTCCCCTTATTTTCTTCCTACCCACTATAGAAGAGTCTTCACAATTACGTCGTATAATTTTGTATGTTACCCTCTATATTGTTAATTGCCTCAGTTTTATTTGACATGCTTAATATTACAGTAAATATTAGAACATTTTTAGAAATGGAATAGACCTAAAAGATATAAAAATATTTTGGTAAGGATGAGAGAGAGGATATCAACAAATTAGACATAAATTGGTACTAAAATTTAATTTTAAAACAATTGTTGGAACAAAAGCATTTCTTTAAATAGCCAATTTTTTTAGTAATCTGGAAAGGGAAATAGAATCTTTTGCTGGGCGGTGACAGTATTTTGCAATTATTTTAAAATCATTTTGTTTGTAGTCAGGGAAAAAGAAATCAAACTTACTTTTATTAAATGCACACATTAAATATAGTTATTTTAGCAGAGTAATTCAAGTTCTTTTCTTCCCTGGTGGATAGCATGAAAAATTGAAATTTTTATCCCTGATTCTATGCTATTAGATTGATTACATAATAGATCGTTTATGTAAGGTTAATATGTTTGCAGGGACCCCAGTGATCTCAGAGTTTTAGACCGAAAAGGAATGTGTGATACTCAAGTAAAGAATGAGATTTTAAGCTCTTAAACTGGATCCCCGCCTGACGTTGAACCACCAAAGATGTTTTTACTCAGAATGGGAAGAGAATCAGAACTGAAATATGGAGTGGGAGAGAGTTTGACCTTCACTCATAGTTAACTCTTACATGAATTATTTACTCTCTCTCTCTCTCTCTCTCTCTCTCTCTCTCTCTCTCTCTCTCAGCTTGTGCAAACCAGAGATTTCAGCAAAGCTCTATGAGGGTAATAAAAGTAGGAAAGTAGGTTTGTATTTTTTGTGCTATGAATCAAACTTAGAACCTCACACATGATTCAAAGTGAGTAAGTACTATACACTGGTTCCTATCCCCAGGACTTGTACATGGGTACCATAAATATTCACATTATTAAAATTATATCACCTAAATTAGATAAAAATCCATATAAACCCATGTAAATTTTAAGAAACTATATATATGTGGGAATATGGTGAAGTAATTAGAAGGTCATATCTAAGCTGATATTTTTCCTTTATTTTTCCCCAAGTGCAATATTTACCCTGGAAATGTTGGGTTTACTGCTGAAGCTATTCTTTGGGGTTAGGGACCTCTATGAAAAGCTGATTCAAGTAGTGAATTATCTCTGCAGATAAATGTATATACATGAAACCTATATAAATAAATAAATTCTATATAAATAAATATATAAATATATTCTATATATAAATAATTCAGTTCTTGCATGACTGGGAGACCATAGACTAGAGGAGCTGGTTTCACATATTAGCTTTGTTGCTTGCCGGGATCATGACTTTCAATAAGTCATTTAAAATCTTTGACTTTCAAGTTAGTTTCTTTAAATCCTCAAATTGCTATTTGGTACAATGTATTGAGTTCTCAATATGTGTAGGAGTGATAATTATTGTCACTATTTTTATTATAACTGTCTTTTTCACATTGCCCTACAACTTACAAGACTGCTATTATAGAACTTTGATACAGAATTAAATGACCTAGGGATATTTTTAAATATTGTCAAATTAAAATAAAGGAATTTTTAGCATATATTTAAGCCTCACAGTGAACATGTTCCCAACTAATTTGGGAACAGTTAGTAGCTATAACCATTAAATGTATTTTTACTGGAAAGAATAATATTGTTTAACAGACTGATGAATGCAACTATAAATCTAGCTCAACAAGTTAAATATAGAACTCTTGTCTCCTTTAGAAAGTCATTTACAATTTTATAAATTTATAATTTTATGTAAGTATGTCTTATATTTTAGGATAAAACATGAACTTAATTAGGCCAATATATTGCGTTACATTGACAAAATACTTCACCTTTCTGATTTTGTCAGTTTTGTTGATATTTATAATATTTCATTTCTATTCATTTCCCCAATTTTTAAATTTTCCTTGTATTAAAAAACATTCTTTTTCTCACAGACTGCTTGTCTTTTTCTCATTCTCAAATTGTTTTCTTTTCCCCAAATTGTGATATTAATGTTACATAGAACATAATATGGATTCCCCTCTTACATTGGATTTGAAACAATCACATCCAGATGTTTTTCGCATCATAGCTTGTATTCCATTCAATCAGGTTTGGGAGCTTCAGAATATTTTACCATCAAACGCTTCATTCACATTCTTTTCAGTTCATGGTAATTTAGATTTTTCTTTACAGTATTTAGTGCCAACACAGGGTCAAAACACCGGAGCGAATTTTAGAGGTCAGTTAGATATGAAGAAATAAAACCACGGAGAGACTTTGTGACCAATTCAATTCAATATAGCTAGTATTTGGCAAGTATTAGGATTTTACAAGACTATGAATCTCAATTCCCCCAGGATGCTCCAAATCTGAATATTATGTGGTTGACCACTAAATTATTTTTGACTTCAAAACTTTTCTCTCGTACTTATTTATCATCATCTAAATTCAACCCAGAAAGATGTTAGAGACCCCTAAGAATGACGATAAATTAAAGATGTTGTATTGTGACTTTTCTCGAGATATATAACCTTTAAGAAAAATCATTTCTTGCATTACCCGGGATTTGAAACAACTTGTACTTTTTCACTTAGTATTATTTGCATATTTTAAGCAAAGAGGTCAGCTGGAAAGCCATAAATCTGCATTTAAGTAGTTTCTAAATATAAAGTATCAAAGTGAGAAATGACGGCATTCCTAGATCATATGTCTTTTAAGGACCTTTGCAGGACTTTAATATTTTTTTTCTCACTGGAAAAATAAAAGATTGAACATTTAATTCATGTGGAAAGGGAAAAATAAAACCAAGAAAACGAACCCTTTCGATAAACAAGACCAAAGAGAATATAATTTAGAAAATGTATACTGTAAAGGCTAGTCCATAAACTGTCTCCATTTTAATCACCATCCACTTTGGACTTAACTGGTTTTGAAAAGAGGAATGCCAACGCAAATTTAAAGTCTTTTATTTTTTTAAATGGGGCGGCTGCCAAGTACTAGCAATTGAGTAATTATTTTCTCCACAGGACACTTTGGGCTCATTGGAATGTGGCTTAAGATAATAATCAGATTCAAAGAAATTCTGATGCCAATGTAACACAGAATTTGCTCCTGAGTCTTTCCATAACACACTAAGCTTTATTTCCAAAAATGCTCTCCTCCTGGCAGGAGCAGAGGTTTCCTTTCTGCCACCAACTCAAGAACTCCAAGAAGATTTTTTATCTCTGGTCTTTGAATATTCTGATTTAATTACCCATCAGCCTCTTCAGTAAGAAAGATTAACTTTGGAGGACCCACCTCAAAGCTGACTGTGTTTGATAATTAGTTCAGAAGTTGTTTCTGTTCAAATCAGTGTTATCCCAAAGTGTGCTTAATGGTACACTGCTTTCTTAGAGAAAGAAAACAAATGCAGTTCTGTACAAAAGAAAACGACAGTCCCCTTTGAGACCTCACCAGAGCAAATCCATGTCACTTCAGTTAGTGCTCACTAACTGAACCTAAAATGTAAGTACATACTCTTATTTTCTCTTTTCAGATGATTGGTGAGAATTAAATTCACTAAACTGTTCCAGGTCCTATAGCTAAGATATGAAATGCAATTTGATAAGATATTTTCAACCTAAATGTGTCTACATGGATTACACAATTATTTCAAACGATGGCACTTTAGTTGGTGCTATTTCTTTACTTATTTGCTAATATTTCTTTATTTCGTTTCTTTTTTTGACACACCCAGTGGTGCTCAGAGATTATATCTGTTGGTGCTGGGGACCTCATGCTGTTTCAGGGGTCCAACTAGGGATGATGTGTGCAAGGAAAGCACTTAAAATATTTTCAAAATGAATCACCAGGAGATACACAATTACAAAGTTGTTCACAGTTGAATAATATAATAAATGTCCAATATCTATCCCTTCATCGGAATATGTCTCCTGCCAACCAATGTCCCTGGGTCCCCTTCCAAGGCAAAACCTAACTCTATTATTTCTCTGATCCTGAAACTAAGTTTTAATGTGAAGTTAAATAATTTAGTTTTAATCTTAGATTCACCTTGAAGCAAAGTTTAATGTGCTGAAGGTTTAGTGTCTTCTAGATATTTTTATTTACTTATGAGATCATCATTCAGAACTGTGACAACTAACCTGCATCTCAAGTTTCTTCCTCCTATTCCTTGTCCTCTTCCTTGTCATCTTCTCTTCCTTCCTTTTCCTTCTCTTTTTTCCTGTTCTCTTCCACTTCTTCCTCCTACTTCTCCTCTTCCTCTTTCTCTTCCTCATCCACTTCTTGTTCTTCCTCCTCCTTCTAGTGGAGTTAAAAAAAGACAAATATTATTTACTCAATATTATTGCAAAGTTTCTTATCCCATCATTAGCAGTCTGTTGTTGTTTTAATTTTTTTTTGTTTGTTTGTTTTGTTCTTTCTTTTATTTTGAACCACACCTGATAGCGTTTAGAATTTACTCCTGGGGGGATGGAGATTAAATCCAGGTTGGCTGCATACAAAATAAATGCCTACATGATGTACCTTTTCTCTGCCTCTGTATTTTTTAACATAGGCAATACATGTGATTTGTACATTAAACTTGTATCATATATTGTAGCCATTGAATTTGTTATCAAAGACAATTGATTTAGAACACTGGAGCTATGAAATATTGATATTTGGTTTAGTCTATTAAAGTACACTTCTCTACTATCACAAAATTGCTCGTTGAACAAAACTAAACCTTAGGGATTGAATGGGGTCAAACTTCTACAGACTCTAATTCATATATGGGTTTGTAGCAATTCTAGGCTATGAACATATTGAATAAATTTGAATCTAAAACTTTTGGAAAGGATTCAAACTATTATTTGTGGCTTTTCTTTAAACTTTATTAACATGATCTAATATTCTATGGAAGATGACATGTTAACTTGTGAATAATCATGTTGTACATAATATGTACCTTCTCATTATATTTGTTTATTTAATCTTTAGATTAAATAGATTAAACCTATAGATCCTTTTGAGTATATGTAAAACTGTAATAAATTCAAATTCCTATCACTGAGTTATCATCATAATGTTTTAGGCTTAACTATTACATTATTATTATAAATATATTTTCCTACATATTATACTATGATAATATCTTCTTTACCAAAGCTAACATTACTTATTTAATCTTCTATAACAGACAGTTTTTATATAACTTTTAAATAGTTCCTTCTAACTCTCTTTTTCCAACTTAAAAATTAATGGTTTTTTGGCATATGGCTGGTTTACTGCTTGGGTATTTTACCAAGTAATGCTTCATGGATCATTCAATATCATGGATCAAATAATAAAGACTTGTTCAGGCTTTTTGAACAATGTCCCTGGCTCTACAAATCAAATTTTGAATATTTACAATACCTCCAAAAAAGCACCCCTCTCTTGTTATTAATCTCTCTACCCAAATACTCTTGTTCCCTTTATTTTAGACAACCAATAGTCTATTTCATGTTTCTGAAGATTTTTATCTTCTGGATACTTCATATTGTGGTATTCTGGAATATACTGCTACATACAGAATGTGGTCATTCTAATGACTTTCTCTTCACTTTTATCACTTTTATCACTTAGCATGTTCTCAATTTGTATTCATATGCAGTAAAAATAAGTACTTTTCTCATTTTTATGCCTAAATAATATTTTATTATTTGAATTTGCCACATAAGATTTTTTCATTTTCCAATTGAAGGATGATAAATTATTTTTAAAAATGTGTCTTATTTTAAATAGAAAACTATTTTATTAACCTACTATTAGAAAAATTTTCCAACATATAAGAAAGAGAATAATATAATAAATCTATAAGTAGCATCTTATCAAATTCCTCTATCAAATTCCTTATCATATTCATTATCAAAATCTAATTCATTTAGTTACATCTATGCTTCAGCATTTTCTTGTTCTATAGAATATTTGAGAAAAATCCAAAATATATCACTTCATCTTCAAATATTTCAGTATATGTTTGTAAATGTTAATGACTTAAAAAAAAAAAAGAATATCCAACTATAAAACATTTTAGCCCCTGACAGGTGTCCAAGGCAGGATCCCTCTTGCTGTATTATCTATATGAACACTAATTTCTTAATACCACTAAATATATGATGCATGTCATTAAAGATTATCTGAGAAGCTTGTCTTTATGTATTAAACTTGGTGTGCCTAGAGAATACTGAAATGGTCAAAGAAAGTGGGTTCATACTTCAAGGGTCGATTAAATGGTTTATTTACACATGTAGTTGAATAAAATGCCTCTCCCTCCTTCCTTCCCATCTTTTCTTCCTTCCTTCTATCCTTACTTTACCTTAACTTCTTCCTTCCTTCCTTCCTTCCTTCCTTCCTTCCTTCCTTCCTTCCTTCCTTCCTTCCTTCCTTCCTTCCTTCCTTCCTTCCTTCCTTTCTTCCTTCCTTCCTTCCTCCTCCCCTCCCTCTTTCTTCCTTAATCCCTCCCTTTATTTCTTTTTTCCTCCCCGGTGGTTCTCATGAGGCCCCCAGAAAATCTCTACTGGCAATACTCAATTTATATTCTACAATATCTTACTGTTAACAAATTTATTAAATTTACTGTGTAGATATGTGTATGTTACCCATATTAAAGTTTCAGTCTATATATTTTGTAATACTGATCTCTGCAGTGTTAAAGTGAATGAAGAGGATAAAAAATATGTAAGACACTGTGCCATAACCCAAGAGGGATAAATAAAATAAAAATAACCAGAAGGAATTTGACTTAGCATTTTGATTTAGAATTGTGGTTCTTAAGCATGTATCTTAGGTAAATTTTATGAACATGTATAAATTGCTAAAGTGGCATATAAACATTTGTGTGCTTTGAGGTCATTTTATCTAGAGGGTTTCACACACAGTATAAGTGCTCAACCTCTTGAGTCATATCTTTTAAACTTAAGTGATTTCTTTGTTTGGATGGCCATAGATTTTAACTGTTCCTTTAAATAGCCTGTGACCCCTATTTCTTTGAAAACAGTGTTATTTTTCCATATCTTTTTCTCTGGTCATAAATTTTTAAAGGTCAGACACAAACCAGAGTTTGTTGAAAGGGAGAATGAATAAGTGAACAAATAACTCCTTTTATTTTACTCACATGTTTGAGTAAAAGGGTTATTGATTGATTTTTCTATTAAAGATCCCAGACACGTAAGTGTTCAATATAAGGCAGTTGTATAAGGAGAAAAGATGCAATAATTCCAGGGTTCCGTATTCTTGTAGAACATTACTAATGTGGATAGGCTTAAACAATTAATTGAAGTAATAAAATTTAGATCTCTTTTAAGGGGGAATGTATGGTTCTACATCAAGTAAATGCAAGAGATAATTAAATTTACACACACACACACACACACAATGTGTTTAGTATGTTAAATCTAAATGAAACCTGTCCATTCATTTTCATTAACCTTCTTAAAAATAAATGAAATACAAAGTAATTTGTATTCTAATATAATTCAAAATGTTTTGGAAAGACACAAAAGTCTAACTCTAGCACCCTTTTATGCCTTTGTGATTGTGATTTGTGTAATTCTGTGTTGTGTTAATTTTTGGTCTCATCTCACTAGAAGGAATATATACACAAAATATTTTATTTCTATTAAGAAATAGATAATACTGAGAGATTAACACTGGTTAACAGGGGGTTAAATGGGCTTTACACATTTATTCTGAAAAATGTGTCTGAGTCATAATATCTTTGGCTGATACAATACAATTGCACCCTGGGTGTTCAGATTTCTATTTGAAGCTATTTACAGTATATAACTGTTTACTTGAAGAAGACCTATGATAAATAATGCAATTCCCATAGAACATGAGGCTAAAATAGGATAGAAAGTCAGAACTGTGTGGTCTAATTCAAACCATAGTGCAACTGTCTTTAACCATAATGTCAGCATTTAGTAAGAATTATTACAGAAAAAAATGTCCTGGAGTTTTAAAATTCTCCTATGAATGACAAGTTAATAGGAGAACTCATTTGAAAAAGGCAGTCTAAAAATACTGGAATTTTTTTGTATGCTTCATTTTGCATTTTGGAACCCAGAAAAGAAAAAATAGATGATCAAATGACAAAGAGCTCAACTGACAAAAACACTATCTAAGCTTTATACCAATAAAAGATAGAATAAAATAAATTTCTTTGCTGGAGCATATTCTGTTAAATTAAACATATATAATATGCACTTAAATTGTCAAGAATACCTGTAATAAGCAGGTAAAATGCTTGTCTTATATGTAGCTTATTCAGGTTTTATCCTGGCATCATTTATGGTCCCCTCAGCCCTCTTGGAAATGAATCTTCAGTTTTTTTGTGTACTTCAGGAAATGATCTCTGAGCAAATCCAAGTGTGGCTCAGAAGCAAATAAAAAAATAATAGTAATGAAGATATAAATGGAAATGATAGGGAAAATAAGATATAATAAAGAATATATTCTTTAATATACTTGTTATCATATATAATAACATATACACATCAATTCATATACTTTTGAGATACTTTCCTCCACTTAACTAATAATTTATTATATTACTATATAGATAAGCAATGATTTTTTTTTTTGGTTTTTTGGGTCACACCCGGCAGTGCTCAGGGGTTACTCCTGGCTCTTTGCTCAGAAATTGCTCCTGGCAGGCACAGGGGACCATATGGGGCACCGGGATTCAAACCAATGACCTTTTGCATGAAAGGCAAACGCCTTACCTCCATGCTATCTCCCGGGCCCTAAGCAATGATTTTTAAAGGAAGTATTAGTTCTAAATTTCTCCTGATTGAAATTGCGGTAAAAATTTATAGTTCTGTTATGATTTCCAACAGGCATCTTGATAAATATTATGATTAAGTATTATCTTAATATATTTATATAGATTCATATTTATTTTATTTTACAGCTCAATTCAAATTCCTAAAATTCTTGTTTTTGCTTTTATCTAGGTATGTCTTTTTGACTGTAGCAACACAGAATAATAGGACAAGAAATTCCTGGGGCTGGAGAGATAGCACAGCAGTAGGGTGTTTGCCTTGCACACAGCCAACCTAGGACCGACCTGGGTTCTATACCTGGCATTCTATGTAATCCCATGAGACTGCCAGGAGCAACTTCTGTGTGCAGAGCCAGGAGTAACTCCTGAGTGCCACCAGGTGTAGCCAAAAGCAAGATAAAAAAATAAAAAGAAGAAATTCAAATAATTTACAATTAAAAAAAAAACTATTGCCATGCTATTGGGTTATTTAGATATATCTTCTTCCTTTTCCATTAAATAAACAATGTAATCTTGCAAAGCATCTTACTTCCATTAAACCTGGATTATATGAGCTACAAAATAATTTGGTTTGATGAAATATTTTAAATATCTTTTTGATTACCATAAAAATGAAATTCTACATTACGAAAATGGACGAATTCAAATTATCCTGATTCATTCTAAGCTTCCCAGATAATTTATAAGAGAAATGTTTGAATTATATATAATTGCATAAAAATATGTAAAATAATTTTTATGTTATATATTAAAAATGAGCCAGAGTGAAAGCTCAGCAGTGAGGGCATACCAGGTTTGATTTCCAGCATTTTCTGAGCCTGCCAGGAGTAATTTCTGAGCTCAGAGCCATGATTAAACTCTGGGCGTGGCCAGGTGTATCCCCCCTCCACTTTTCCTTTAATTAAATATAGAGCCTCATATTTCTCATCTGTGTGATGACATTGTGGATCCTGTTTTTTTTTTTTCCAAACACTGACTTTAACTCTGACTTCTTGATAAGACACATTTTTTTTCAAAGCTATTGAGTTGTTACCTTGGTTTGTATTAGTGTAGAAAAGTCCTTAGAGATTTTAAATGACTTTACATTTTCATTCCATCTCTTTTATTTAAATTTGAAAGGATTTATTTTAGCTATTTTATCATTTTTCCTCTAAGGAAGCCAGACTTTAAGTTATTCCCAAGGTATCACTGACAGCATTCCACACCATCTGCAATGTATAAATATATTCAGTTATTCAATATATTCCAACTTAGCTTGTTCTAGTAATTTTATATCATTGGAATATTTGAAAATAAAAAGGCATTTATTCTCCCGTTGCTATTATTCCTGAATTTTTTATTAGGCTGACAAGTAATCTAATATAGAAACACACCCTTAAAAATTTACAAAGATTACATAGCAGAAACTTACGGAGCTCATTCTTTGTCTTCATTAAAATATACTAATGGGACACATTTGAAAACTGTTGATGATCAGAATTTGAATTTAGGAGACATAAGGTAGGTCAAACAATTCTGAACAACCAGTGTTTGTCTTTGGATCCTCACACTTAATAGAATCCATTGCTTCCCTATATGGCACACAGTTGTGTTTGTTTGCTTATTTGTCTATTCCTCCTCTATTTAGAAATTCCTTCTGTTTTTCCTTTCTAATAACCATTAGAAAGACATACCTTCTTCTCATCACCATTAATTCTTAAACAAAAAATTTTTAAACCTAGCCAGTAGCACTTAAGTACCCAAAACTACTCCCAATTACATTTGACCTAGCATTGTAAACTTGATGGTCATATGCTCTAAACTAGTGATACTCAAAGTACCTCACTGGTGATTGCATGATGGTATGCATTGTTAGGGATCAAACATAAGCTTTGGAAATGCAAGTAGTGGATTCCATATTTTTGAGTCATCTTCCTATCCCCTCCCCCAAATAATTGGTGTAGGACCATACCTGATAGAGCTCAGGGTCAAATTCTCAGTTGTATTCAGAGGGCCATGCATGTAATGTTTTGAATCCAGGCCTCTTGTATGCAGATCATGTGCTCAGTCCTTTAAGGTATCCTCCAAAATTTTTATGTATCATATTGAATGCATTATTTAATTCATTTTTTCATTCAGTAGTTCTTCATCTATATCAGGACTTGTAAATATAGAAATACTTGGCTTAAACATTGTCTATTGTAATATGAGCTCCCTCCTTGGGAAGATATGCAATAAAGAGTGTGGAAAACAATTGTAATGTTTGGTAAGAGATACAGAGTTCTGATGTCAACTCTTCTATGACTGGTCCTTCAAAAATGTGAAGTAAGAGTAATAATATAGTGGATAGGGCTCTTTCATTTCATGTGGCTAACCTGGATTTCATCTTTAGCACCCATAGTGTTCCCTGAACCTCACCAAGTGTGGGCCCTACGTAAGCCCTGAGCACATTTGGACTCAAAACAAACAAAAACTTTGAGAGCTAGAGCGATATATAGTACAGCAGATAGGGCACTTGTCTTGCACATGACTGACTCACATTCAATGCTTGGTATAAATTTATGATTATCTGAGGTTACCAGGAGTGATTTCTGAAAGCAGAGCAAACCACAAGCACTGACAGGTGTGACTAAACCTTTTAAAAAATGTTCTAACTTATTTTAGTTTCACAATTTTAATATAAAAAATAGGACAACTATAAAACAACATTCTATCAGTAAGTAAAATATTCTGTGTAGACCTCCATGGTAGAGATTTGCTGCATCCTTATTTGACCAGTGGCCTTTGACCTTTCTCTTCTGGAGAATCTTCTGTTCTCTGTCTTGTCTCTCCTCCCACCACTTCTCCCTCCATATTTCTTGAAGTAAAACCACAAATTTTAAAAAAAGTTTTAATGCAAAGCATGCTTTTGATAACTAGGCATTGTTTATAGAAAACCACATATATTTAACGCGGTGTTTGCCTTTGGGTAGGATACCAAAAATTCAAAGGCATGACTATTTCTGAAGTTTATAATTTATTCGAATCTCAGTTTGTTGAATATATTGAAGTAGGGATCAGATATCATTATTTCATTTATTTACTCATTAACTAATTCATTCAAAAATGCTTCCTATATGCCAAATTGTTAAGATGTGATATATAATAGGCAAATATATATAGATTTTATAAAAATATGTTTGTCTATATTACATTATATAGGAAAATTTCATGTATAATTTCACCTTGTCACTGTATATTAAGGACCTATTAGAATAGTATGGAATTCAGACAGCATGGGATCAAATCTTATGCTATCAATAACTATATAGGTAATTATAATCAATTAATTTTAACTAAGATTAGTATTTTCAGCTGAAAAATGTTAAAATGATGACATATATTTTGGTGAGATTAGATGAGTTAGTGTACATGGGTAGTACTAGTACAAATAAAATACATAAAATAATTTCATTCAATAAGAACAAAAACCAATAACACATATTAACTGTGTTGTTAATATGCACTATTTTCCAGGTACTGATTTTAAGATCCTGAGAGAAAAAAACTCCTGTCCTTAGAAAAAAGGGTTGTATTCTCAAAACTTGCAATTAAAACTAATTATCATAGTTCATTTATCTTCAGTAATAATCTGACCAATTTAAGACCAAGAAAGCTGATGATTTCCTTTATGCATTTTGTAGGGCTTTTGAGATGAATGCTTTTCTCTCTCACACAACAATTGAACCCAAATTGATGTCACTTAGAGAACTTTTTTTAATGTTTCAGAGAACCGGATTATAAACCAATCATATAAAAGGACAGCATAAGAAGTTGGAGAGAAAACAGACACTAATGATAACATATGAGTCTCTAAATCAAATAATACAAATAACATTACTCCTGTGTTTTTAGTTTAGATGGCAACATTAGAGATAAATTTTAATTTACCTTTCCTATTTTCGTTTTAGATCTGGATAAGTTAGCCAGAGTTTGATTTAGTTGCTTGCAGATAAGGAAATCTAACTAATAACTCATTTACTTAGATATTAGTACAGGTTTCCATGATCAAACCTTTCCTGCCTTTTTTTTTTCTTCATCTACACAGTGTTTCATGTCACTTTATCAACATTTACAGTAGTTTTCCTTTGGGGGTGGGTAGACACTTGTGATTGTCTTTTCAAGGAACATTTCTGGAACCTACTCAAGATGACCAGATTGTAGTTAGGAGAAATGACATGGTAAAGAAAGCTCTAGATTTATTTGTGAGGAAATGGTATATTTTTGTGCTTGGCAAAAAAGGAGAATTGAAGAAGAGAAGTTTGCTACTTGTATAATATAATGATATGACAGGTTTATTTCAAGTACAACCGCAATCAGACAAAAGAAAGACAATAAATTAGGTTGTAAGAAGAAACATGGTTACAAATTTTGACCAGTTAGACATGGCAAACATAGAATCCTTTATTTGAGCAAATAACCAATACTTGGCTTTTATTTTTTTGTATGTTATCCTACAACAAAGTTCAGAAACTATTAAAAGTGTAACATGTATCACATAAATAGTCCATGAGTTGTTCCATGATTATTTTTGCACATTCATAATCCAAACAAAGACATTAGTAGTATAACTGATGAAACACCTAAGCATTCTGGAAACACTCATTAGATAAAATTCACTTGACTTCTGGTTTCCATACAAGAGTGAATTTCAAGCATCCATTTTGGCTTCCCATTTTATTAGAGATTAATTCTTAGTTATCTTTAGCTGTGATTTTTTTCTATAGAATTACATGTATTTTTAACACAAACGAATGGACAAATTGGGATTTTTTTTAAAAAAAGCTTTTAATTTATTGTCACTAATTTATCACTCCTGCTTTTAATTCCACTTTCATCTTTTATTCTTCAAAGAACAAAGGCATAATATAGTTTGTATAACAGAATAAAAAAGTATCATGCATAATTTAGTCAGACATATATTGCAAGGAAAGAATTGTTTATATTGTATTTTTGCATGACAGATATTGTTAATATGGCTGTATAATATCTATGTTGCAATAAAGTGTTCTCATCTTTACTAGTCATGTCCTTTGGGCTGTCATAGTAGTCGTATCTCCATCTTGCCAAGTTTCTCTATAAGCCAAATGCACATATTCTCTAGAGTATTTGCTAGAATTTACTATTATATTTGATAGCAATACTATCACTCTCTTATCAGTATCAGAAAAATGATTTTGTCCCTTTAAAATAATTTGAATTTCGAAATTGCCAGTGTAGTTAGGGCTAGTAAATTTGCCTTGTGTAATTTGCCAATTCCTGATTAAAAATAATGGAGTAGTGACCCATCTTGATTCTGAAGTCTATTGGCAAAGGCCCAGCGTATAAAAGTGAGGAATAAGGTGTAATAGAATTAGGAGAAAGAAAGACCATCAAAAATATAAAAATCTTTAAAAGCTCACTTTCAAATGGCTATAAAATATAATTTGTGGATTTCAAAGTGGAGGTAACTAATTGGTCAGAAAAATATTTAAAAACCTGGACCAGAGCGATTCGCCTTGTACACAGTCAACCCAGGTTCAATCCTTAGCATCCCAAATGGTCCCCTGAACCTGCCAGGAATGATTTCTGAGTGCAGACCCAGGATTAACCCCTAGCACTGCTGGGTGTGGCCCAGAAGCCAAAATTAATAAAATAAAAATATTAAAACCCAGGGACAAATGCCAAGACAGAACATTTCTCTCCCTGCCTCCATTCTTTTCTACATGTCAGAGCTAGCATCTAAAAATTATTTTTATAGCTCTCTCATTATATGTATCACTCTCTCAGATGACAATCAGACCTTATTTGAGTTATTTGAGTGGCTATTTTGGCATTTAGAAGGAAAGAAATAACTCCTGCCAAAGTTCTCCAATCTACGGTTCATTTGTAATGCCCATGTTGAAGAGAATGCTCTATTCATAATCTCGATGATATTGAGAACAGTGGTAAGTATTTATTGAGCTTTGATTGTATGGCAGGAATATATATATATATATATACGTATCTCATTTAAGTCTCCCAACATTTTGGTACAGCAGAGACCTGTTATAATTATTATTGTTTGTCTGAAGAACAGAAATACATACAGGACAGTGAAATGATAGGTCCGAGGTCACATAAAAGAAATATGTAGTGTGTTATTTGAGTAGTAAATGCTAACATCTTGTTTGTATTCCCCCCTGGCATATGCCATGCTTGCTGGGTTGTTCAGAAACATTTTCTTGTGTTTCAATGGTGGATTTCTGTCAGCTGATCACCATCAATTTTTTTTTATAAAGAAATGAGATGAATATAAGAATAGGAAAGAACTCTTCATAAACTTGTAATCAGATTTGCCTAGAAATACGGGCTTTCATAAGGAAGAATAATAAAGCAGGAAGAAATCCAAGGCACAAACAAGTTGACTGACTCACTCAAGGTCAAATAGTTGCATAATCCCATTTTCCTTTGACAAAGTCGTTAAGTGTTTTAAGTAACTAATTTATTTTAATGTTGGGAGATCTCTATAAATCTCCCTGCATCATGCAGATAAATAATTCGCACTAATATTGTTTTTCAGTAATTTTATTTGGCTATTTTCGTGTGTGTTTTTCATAATCTCTAATGCTGAGTTTCTCATCAATTCAGCCCTCCAGATTTTATTAGGTTTTGCGTGCTCAGGAAATAACACCATCAAAGCAGAGTTATCTTCACATACGCAGGACAATTATATTGATATATCATGTGCTGTATTTTAATTTCAAAATTATTGCCTCATTGTTTTCTCATGAAGCCTGGTTTTATTTTATTTTATTTTTTTCCCTTATCATTAAAGCAACAGTGACAAGTAATTCACCCTGAATAAAGAATGAGTGGAAAAAAAAAAAGCAAAGGTTTGCTTAAAAAATGTAGCTAGAAAAATCTCCCACAGAGTGAATTCCCACAGTGTTATGGAAGATGTAAATTTAGCCCAGTGTGACTCAGGCAATCAGGTTAGGAATTTTAATTTAATGGTTTGTTCCTTTGAATTGTTAGATGCTCACCTCATTGTGCAAGTTGTGTTTGAATTGGAGAAAATTAAACTAAATGTGTTAAATTTGCCCCAATCAGGTTATTCTGGGAGGACTGATTTACAGACTAAGCAATGGACTACAAAGAATAAATCAACAAAAGACAGAAGAGGAAAATGCCATTATTGCACCTTAATAATAATGACTTTCATCTCTCTGAAGACATAAGCTATGAAATATGGGGGATTTGAGATGGTTGAATCATCTTTGCAGTTTTCATAGACATAAGGAGTGATTTTATTTTCATTTCCACACAGGACAAGATCATTTTTTTTTTTTTTTTTTGGTGAATTGGTCAGAAGCCTCTGTGCCTTCAAGGGTAGAGGTTGAGTGATTCAGTTCTTGCTCAATTGGCTTGTTGGTGATGGAGAAAATTATGAAACAGGGGCTTTGAGATGGCTCAGAGGTCTAGAAGACGTGCTTTGCAAGCAGGTGTTCCATGTTCTAGCTCTGGTACGTCATGGCTTCATAAGCACAGAACAGAGAGTAACACACCAATTGTTTCACTTAACAAAATACATTCAAACCCAAACAGAGCAAAAACAATAGGGAGGGAGGGGACATAACTTAGGCAGGAATAAAGACCAAGTTGCTATGTGTGTGTGCCTGCATGTGTTGGGGGTGTGAGTTGAGGCTCTTAGCAGTGCTCTAGGACTACTCCTGACTCTGCTCAGGAAGAAATACTATTTATATAAAACCCATATAGAGGAAAATAATTATGTAAGAAGTCTTTTTTTTCCCACATGCTTACCTGAAAAATAAAAGTTAATTAAATGAACTCTTTGACTATAAAGTAGAATTTTTTCAACCTAATTTGGACTTACAAATTAGATCTCATAGGGACTTTAGAACTGCTAATACTGTCCAACTTTGTTTCAAAGACATGGAGATGGCAAGCAAATGGTCACGCACCCATGCTGAGTTAAAAAATGTTGATTTCATTTCTTCTCATGCCATCTTGTCTCCCTGACTTCTCTTAGGTGTGATGTCTTAAGTCTCAATTACTGGTCATTGCCTCTGAGAGTCTTTACTTGAATTTAATTTTGACTGTGATTTATAGTATGTGCCCTTTTTCCATTGGAATGTTCATAATCATCATCCAAAGGATGGCATAATTATTCCAAACACAAGTAATGATAATACACTATGGAAAACCTTAAGTCACTCTACCGGCAGGCTCGGCCCCACAATATGGTATTAACCCATATTATGGTATTCCTCAAAGATAGGAGGATAGTTCTGACAGAGAAGAGTCAAATTAAAGGCTTTATCCACTTTTATTGTGCCAGAGTAATAGCACAGTGGTAGGTCATTTGCCTTGCACGCAGCCAACACAAAACAGATGGTGGTTTGAACCTGGCATCCCATATGGTCCCCCTGAGCCTGTCAGAAGTGATTTCTGAGTGCAGAGCCAGGAGTAACCTCTAAGTGTCGCTGGGGTGACCCAAAAATAAAAAATAAAGAGACATTTCTTGTGTATATAGGAGAAATCACATTTTGAAATAGCTACATTTAAATAGAGATGTAATATTTAGTCCTCTGTAATGATTTTCCTTAGAGCCTCAAATCCAGCAAACCATATCTATTAAATATCTAAATGGTTTTAAGCCTCTTTTCTTCTCTAAGTTTTAATTCTTCATAGAGACAATTTTTATTCAGGTTATTGCTAAGATTCTTGTGTGTTACCACTAGTGTCATAAAAACAGGGACAACTCTTTGGAATTTGGGAGAGATTAATAGAAAATATAAACATATTTTTATTTAGATCACATAATTGTTCTCAGTTAAGATTAACCTCATTTATGTGAATGCTTTTCAGCTTACAGCATATTAACAGAGTATTTTTTCATTGTTTATATCAATAAGTTTAAGGATTCTTTCCTCTCTAGTATCTTCAACAAGCAATGCTTAATCAGTGAGTGCAAAGCACTCTTGGCATTCAGAATTCAAAGAATTATAGTTGTGTTGGGGACCCCTGAGGGCTCATGAATACTATAAAGAGAAGAACAAAATTGTGATTGAGGGTACATTTAATTAAATAAAAAATGAATGATACCGAGAATAATTCAAGTTTGTAGTGTGTTTTTATTTAACGATTTAACTTTTCTATTTGAGGATTTCTGGTTTTTATCATAGCCTTATTTCACTTTAATTAAATCGATTAAATTCTCAGTTATCTAGCCATGAATACCTGTTATTCTGTTTTCTCTGAGATCATTCTCTAATTTATAAAAAAAAATCTTGAAATGTAATTTAGTGACTGAAAATAACCTCCAAGATTATGTCTAAGGAAATTTAATTTATATAGTGTTTTCATGCCAGGCTAACCCCGTTCTTAAGCTATACATTAAAGATTAAAAGAAAGTAGCAAAATGATTGCTCAAGAACTATACTGTACAGTGTACTAGACATTGCCAATACCTACAGTTGGCATCTTCTTGTGCTCGATATTATATATACCATCTACTTATACTCTTTGACTCATTAGTTGATCATTAATTTCACTTCTATTATGATGTAAATGGCTTCAAATGTGACACTTGGTTATTTTCTTGTAGATATAGTAGTCATGTGACATAATCATATCTAGTGATATTTAAATATATGTCTCAGTTTAGGGCTACCATAATGTTCATTAAGTTTAATTATAATGTTAGTGCAAATAAAAAATATTCATGGTCTTGATCTTTCCCTTACCATGGATCCTTCCCTGAACTATGAGTGTAATGCTGTGATATAAATAGTCATGGTAAAGAAAAAAGGTCAACATCCATCCTAAGTATAGACATGGAGAAAACGGAGTAGAACCTGGGTTCTAAAAATACAAATAAATGAAGGTCCTAATTTGTGTAAGTCATTTTGGGGGGATTGCTCTTATTTTTGGGACTAATCACATATGTACATGTAAATTGTGCTAAAGTTATATAACATACTTGTTGGAATTATTATGTTTCATAAGGGAGAGATGTATATTCATATATAAACTTTACAGCATCTCTAGCATCAACCTATATATTACTTCTGTTATTTTAATATAAAATAAAGGGTATGATTAAGATTTTCCTAGAGTTAAAAGATGAGATAATAAGAGGTTAATCTGAATGAGAATTGAGACAGCTTCATTGCTTTTTTTTTTTTAATAAGATTGGAAAATGACACTACAGGTAAATGGGAACAGGGAACTAGAAAGATATATGGCAGAGGAGCAATGAATAATGCTGAAGAATTTCTTTGGTTAGATATACTCAGCTAATTAAGCATAGGAAACTTTTGATTTGATCTTTGTGTATGGTGTTAGATAGAGATCCGAAACACCACTTGTTGAAGAGGGTTTCCTTGATATCAGACTATAATATATAGAAACTATAAGGTATATAGAAGAAAATGTAGGCAAAATCCTCCATGACAATGAGATAAAAGGCAGCTTCAATAAGGAAACACCATTATCCAAACAAGTAGAAGCAGAGATTAACAAATGGCATTACATTAAATTTAGAAGCTTTTGCACTTCAAAGGAAACAGATACTAGGGTGAAAGGTCACCCACAGAATGGGAAAAACTATTAGCATAACTCCCATCAGATAAGAGGCTAATATCTAAAATATTCAAGGTACTGACAGAACTTAACAAGAAAAAAGCATCTAACCCATACAAAATTGGGGAGACATGGACAGACATTTTCTCAAAGAAGAAATGCAGTTGGCCAAGAGGCACATGAAAAAAAAATCTCCTCATCACTAATCAACAGGGAGATACACATCAAAACCACACTGAGATATCATCTCATGCCACAGAAACTGGCACAGATCACAAAGAACAGTAACGTGGCATGGCTGTTGGGAGAAAGAAACTCTCAAGCATTGCTGGTGGGAGTGCTGTCTAGTCCACACTTTCTGAAAAACAATATGGAGATTTTTCAAAAAACTGGACGTTGAGCTCCCATATGATCCAGCTAACCCACTCCTAAGGATATACCCTAGGTCACAAAAACAAAAAACAATAATGCCCTCTGCACTCCTATGTTTAGAACAGCGCTAGTAACAATAGCCAGAAACTGGAAACAACTCAAATGCCCAACAATAAATGAGTGGCTAAAGAAACTGTGTTACATCTCTAAATGGAATAATATGCAGCTGTTAGAAAAAAAATCTGAAGTCATAAATTTGCTGAGACATGAATGGATTTGGAGACTATTATGTTGAGTGAAATGTGTCTAAGGAGAGAGAGTAGTTTCACTCACATGGTTGTTCCTTTTCTTTTTTTGTTTCTTTTTTTGTTTGTTTGTTTGTTTGTATTTTTTTTTTGTTTTTTTAGGTCACACCAGCGGTGCTCGGGGTTACGTCTGGCTCCATGCTCAGAAATTGCTTCTGGTAGGCACGGGGGACCATATGGGGCACCGGGATTCAAACAGATGGCCTTTTGCATGAAAGGCAAATGCCTTACCTCCATGCTATCTCCTGGGGCCCCTGCTCCTTTTCTTTTCAAGCAAGCACTCAGTGACTTTCTGAACTGAGGTTCCTGTAAGTCATTAAGGCAATTCTTTATGAGGTCACAACAAAAATATTTTCAATTAAGTCTCAAGATGACTTGAGTCATTTGCCAACTGTTGAACAGATCAGAAGTCAACCCTTAAAACAAAGAACTGATAAAACTTTATACATTCAGAGGAAGAGCTTTATCTTTTAACGATTTGAAGAATGAGTTTTTCTTTCAACAATCCGAGAAATGTTGAGATAATTTTACAAAATAACTTGTTTCTGCTTAGAGTCTAAAAGTTGCCTGCTCATCTATAATCTAAAATCTTTTCTTTTTTTTTTAATTCCTTTTTTTATTTTTTTGTGGCCACACTCAGCAGCGCTCAGGGGTTACTCCTGGCTCTAGACTCAGAAATTGATTCTGAGGGCCCGGGAGATAGCATGGAGGTAAGGCATTTGCCTTTCATGCAAAAGGTCATCGGTTCGAATCCCGGTGCCCCATATGGTCCCCCGAGCCTGCCAGGAGCAATTTCTGAGCATGGAGCCAGGAGTAACCCCTGAGCACTGCCGGGTGTGACCCAAAAGCCCCCCCCCCAAAAAAAATAAATTGATTCTGGCA